>APFE031206199.1:32522-54579 GCA_000404065.3 Pinus taeda
AACCCTCATCTCGTGGGTTATTGCTCCATTGTTGCCCTCAATCTAGTAGTTGCTTTATAGGATCCCCTCCTAGGACCCCTCCTAGTTTGAGTGATAATAACTCCCTTTAAAAAAAGTCTCTTCCACTTCATGAGAACCCGCGCGTGGACAAGGGAGAGAGACACGACTTTTTGGAGGGAAATGGGAGGGAAAAAACAATAAAAGGCCTCCTCCCCTCCTTTAGTATCATCATTTCATGTGTGAGAGAGAGATTGAGAGAGTTTGAGCTTGAGGAGCTTGTGGGAGATTGTTGGAGCTTGCAAGCATCAGAGATTGAAGGGAGTTGTTGTTGAGCCAAAAGGAGATTGTTGGAGAACTAAATAGGTAGGGTCTAATCCCATTTTATTTTTTTCAATGTAACATTTGTGTAAAAATATGTTGAATGAAGCTAGAATCTAGATGTGATTCTTCCCTTCTCCTACTCTTTCCCACTCCTCATTTTATTACAAGCAATAATCTCAACAAACATGATGGGTATATGGCTTAGCCTTATCTTGTTGGTTATATTTTTTGCTGTGATGATGGTGTTGGGATGTAGAGAAGAAGCGATGAAGACGATGAAGAAGTCGGTAGTGGTGGGGGATATCTTGGAGAAGAGGAGCAATACCAAGAGGAAGAGGAGGAGGAGGAGGAGGATAATGGGAGTGAAGATGATGGAAAGAAATCCAGGGTAGACCAAACATGCTTGTGGAAATATGTTAAAATTGGCAACTAGGGCCAAACTCCATATGGGTCACCTTATTTATGAGTCATGACAACTGATATTTTTCTTGGATTCCTCTCTCCGGGAGGTGTAGGATTGATCTAAAGATCATCCGATTCTGACATGTAAAAATGAAGATATGAATTTATTTGTATTATTGACAAATTGTCAAAGTCAGCCGACAAACAAAACATGCATTTTTACCCTAGTTCATCCTCAATGTTGCATATAAAAGGAGGAGACCTCAAGGCATTATTTCATCATCTCATCATCTCTCATCTCTCTCTCCTCACTTGATTGGGTACGCATATTAGGTCAACTTTCTCTCACACGTACGGAGGAAGGAGGACGTTTTCTGTTTAGCTATGTTGACCAGTTTGACTGAAGTTTAGAGGCAGCTGTTTTGGGCTATATTGACCAATGTTGACCTTCTTTTGATTGCACATATGTGAGGCAACTTCTCCTTGGATGGCCGCAGATCTGGGCACAAAAAACGAGGTTATATGACCTCTGGTTTGACCAGTGTTGACTGCCCTAGTTGTTGGCTTCAGTTTGACTTTAGTTGACCAACATTTGACTAGACTTTTCCAGGTTGTTTTGCACTGTTTGGGTTTGGTATTGGAGGCCAAAGTTGACTAGGTTTGACTGAGCTACTTAGAGGAAGAATTCCGCGTTGTTTGACCAACATTGACTTTTCTGGTTAGGGCTTTACTGCTGCTGCCATAAATGATTAGATTTGTAAATTTATACTATCTCTCTCTACTGAACTATTGAAGAATATAAGAAGAATTGATCAAGGGTTTCCTGTTTCCCCGCATTGTGGTTTGTTCTTGGCCAGTGCCACATCTTGTGTCCTCTTGTCTTGGCTTGTCTTCTACTGTTTATGTTTATGTTGTATCTGCATTTTACTATCATGCTGATGTGATTGCTAATCTGGATATTGATATTTGGCTAATAGGGAAATTGAAGTAAATTGCTCTTAAGCATAGAACATACCAAAAATTAACATGGTATCAGAGCTGAGGTGAAGACAAAGCCCAAGCAAGAGTGAAAGAGCAATAACCAGAGGCAGTTGGACAAGGACAAAAGGCTCAATGGGTCCCTCATCCCACTTCCCGGCTGAAGACAAGCTCCGTGAAAAGTCTGACTATCATGGATGGAAGATGTCTCTTGATCTGACATTGGAAGAACAAGAAGCGTTGGATTAATCATTATGTGGGGTAAAGTCCCTGAGCCTCCTTCAAATGCACTGGCTGCTACAAAGAACAAGTACAAGGCTGAAGTCAAAGCGAAGAAGATTATCAAAGATTCCATTGAAAAGGGTCTGGTGGCCTACATCTTCGATCGAAACACCTCCAAGGAAATCTACGACGGGCCGTTCATCATGTTCAAGGTTAGTGATGCAAATCAACTCGATCATAGCCCTTACTGTCTCGCAAGGATGGAAACTACATCAGATGAATGTCAAGACTGCTTTCTTGCATGGTTTGATTAAAGAGGAAGTCTATGTGGAACAACCTGAGGGGTTTGAGGTTCATGACCGGGAATCTCATGTATGTAGGTTGAAGAAAACTCTCTATGGCTTGAAGCAAGCACCCCGGGCTTGGTATGAGAGGATTGATAGCTATCTGATGAAGCTAAAATTCACTAGAAGTGAAGCCGGTCCGAACCTTTACTTCAAGGTTGAATATGATAAACCTCTCATACTGGTACTTTATGTGGATGACCTCTTTTTGACAGGTGTAGACCCTCTCATTCACAAATGTAAGAGGGAGTTGGCTTCTGAATTTGAGATGAAGGACCTAGGACTGATGCACTACTTCCTAGGGTTGGAGGTCTAGCAACAGCCAGGAGAAATTTTCCTATCTCAAGGAAAATATATTGTGAAGATATTGGAAAGATTTGGAATGGTGCATTGCAAGCCTGTGACTACCCTGATGGAACTTAACTTCATGAAGTTATGTGGTAGTGCTACTAGACCTGAATTGGGAAATGCTTCTAAGTATCGTAAACTCATAGAAGCGCTGATGTTCTTGGTGAACTCCCGTTCGGACATATGTTTTGAAGTTAATACGCTGAGCCAATATATGGTTGAGCCTCATCATATACATTAGATTGGTGCCAAGAATCTTCTGAGACATCTTCGGGGCACAATCACTCATGGACTGAGATACTCTGCCAGAGATGTGAGTCTGCATGGTTTTTCGGATGCTGATTGGGCCGGTAGTGTGGTGGATCACAAGAGCACTTATGGGTGCTATTTCTCTTTGGGTTCTGCTTTGATAACCTGGAAGAGCAAGAAGCAGAAGTCGGTTGCCTTGAGCACAACCGAGGCCGAAAACATAGCTGCGAGTATGGCCTCCTGTGAAGCTGTCTGGTTGAGGAAGCTCTTCAGTGAGCTGTTTGGACATGTGCTGGATACCACCGTGATCCTTTGCGACAACCATAGTGGGGATTCGATTATTAGAAAATCCTGTATTTCATGATTGTTCCAAGCACATAGATATCAGGTAGCACTTTATCTGGGATATGGTACAGCGAGGAGCAATAAGGGTCCATCACATTGGGACTGATGAACAGGTCGTCGACACTCAGACAAAGCCCCTGGGAAAGGTCAAATTCTTGACTTTCCAAGAACAACTAGCAGTCGTGGAAAGACCCTCTTATGAGGGTCCTGTATGATATGGACATTGAGCTCTGGGAGCTCCCTGGGGCTTGGGGTACTTCTTGGTGCGATAAGCAACCATAGGGTGAGTGGTTCAGCCTTCCCCTAGTGGTTTGCTGTGTATAGGGTGAGTGGTTCAACTTTCCCCTGTGATACCACGTGGCGACATGTAGGCAGGATAAGTAGTTCATCCTTCTCTTGTTGATACATCCTACCCATGTAGCCTGGGACTCATGGGAAGTACCTCTCATCAGGCCAATGAGTAGGGAAATGAGGATAGGGACCATAGTACTACCGATGGATGCATCATGTACTACCGTACTCCCTATGCTAGGATGACCTATATTGATCTGGGATCAATTGGAAGTGACTTAGGGTCAGTAAGAGTGGTATGAGACACTGTCTTTTGATTGGAACTGACTTTGGGTTAGTAAGAGTGGTATGAGACACTCTCTTTTATCTGGCACTGAATTCGGGTCAGTAGAGAATGGTATGATACATTCTCGATCACTTCTTCTTCTTCATAGGTCAGTAGGGCAGAGCAGAGCAATGCATTGATGGCAGAGATAATATCGACTGGCAGATGGAGTTCTCCCTAATTGAGAGGGAGTGTTAAAATTGGTAACTAGGGCCAAACTCCATATGGGTCACCTTATTTATGACAATTGATATTTTTCTTGGATTCCTCTCTCCGAGAGGTGTAGGATTGATCTAAAGATCATCCAATTCCGACATGTAAAAATGAAGATATGAATTTATTTGTATTATTAACAAATTGTCAAGGCTGGCCAACAAACAAAACTGGGATTTTTACCCCCAGTTCATCTTCAACGTTGCATATAGAAGGAGGAGACCTCGAGGCATTATTTCTCATCATCTCTCATCTCTCTCTCCTCACTTGATTGGGTATGCAGATTAGGGCAGCTTTCTCTCACATGTGTGAAGGAAGGAGGATGTTTGCTGTTTAGTTGTGTTGACCAGTTTGACTGAAATCCAGAGGCTGCTGTTTTGGGCTGTGATGACCAGCGTTGACCTTCTTTTGACTATGGATTAGGCGAGGCAGCTTCTCCTTGGTTGGACGCAGTGCTGGGCACGAAAACCGAGGTGATCTGATCTCTGGTTTGACCAACATTGACTGCCCTATTTGCTGGATGCAGTTTGACTTTAGTTGACCAGCATTTGACTGGACTTTTCCGGGCTGTTTTGGGACTGTTTGGGTTTGATGTTGGAGGCCAAAGTTGACTGGGTTTGACGGAGCTACTTAGAGGAAGAATTCTGCTCTGTTTGACTAACATTGACTTTTTTGGTTAGGGCTTTACTGCTACTGTCATAAGTTATCAGATATGTAAATTTGTACTATCTTTCTCTGCTGAACTATTGAAGAATATAAGAAGAATTGATCAAAGGGTTTTCCCACATTGGGGTTTGTCCCTGGCTAGTGCGACATCTTGTGTCCTCTTGTCTTGTCTTGTCTTCTACTGTTTATGTTTATGTTCTATCTGCGTTTTACTATCATGCTGATGTGGTTGCTAATTTGGATATTGATATTGGGCTAATAAAGAAATTGAAGTAAATTGCTCTTAAGCATAGAACATAACAAAAATTAATAAAATATTTTAGAAGGCTTGGAGGAGGGAAAGGGGTTGGAACCACTAAATTTGTATTCCCCTATTGCAAATCTACTTACAATTTTTCATATACCCTTGCCAAAAAGCATCTATGTGGGGAAATGGCATGGGTTGGGAATAAACAAATAGGAATAAAAACTTGTGCAAATGTGTCAACACAACAAAAAACCAAATATATAAGGGAAGAGGAGGAAGCACAATAGCAATAAAAAATATCAAAGGGTGAACATGACACCACTAGCACATATGGAGCAACTGCAAAAACTCCATCAGCATCCACCCATGGTAGTGGATTTGCAGCCACAGGCACAAACATCCCTTCAAGACGTAGAATAATATTAGAACTCCTTGACCATGGTTGTAGGGATGATGTGGATGCAAAAATTTTCTGGTTTCTCTTTACATGTAGCATACCATTCAATGATCTTTTAACCTATTGGCATGAAATGGTTGCCGCCATCAATGATGCCTCTAAAGGATACAAAAGCCTTGGGTATGACAAAGCTAGAATCGTGGGACTTGATCGGGAAAAAGTCAAAATAAAAAATGCCTTGTGTAAATTTACAAATTCTTGGAATGAATATGGGGTATCCATTGTATCTGATGGTTGGACAAGTGTAAAAGGCAAACCATTGATAAGTGTTCTTGGTGTGTCTGCTACTGGTGCGGTTTTCCTTTCATCTCGTGACTACTCAAATAAGTTTAAGACCGACATCAACATTGCAAAACCATTGATTCAAACAATTGACAGTATTGGGCCATACGATGTCATCCAAGTCATTATTGATAATGCTTCTAATTGTAAGGCAACGAGAGCAATTATTGAGGATAGATACCCCAACATATTTTGGTTTGGGTGTTTGGTTCACACAATCAACCTTTTGATACATTGACAGTATTAAGATAAAGGAACCTCAATACACATGGGTTAGTTCATTGTACAAGAAGGGCAAGAAAATGATAAGATTAATTACCAATCATGGCAATACCCATGGTCTTTCCATAGTCACTCAAGGTTGGAGAAGATTGGATTTGGTAGCTGTTACCTCACCTTTAGGCACCTTTTGAAGGTAAGGAAGGCATTGGCTAGCATTGCATCAAGTGAATCATGGAAAATATTAAAGGAAAGGGCTACAATGACATTTGACAGGGAAGATTTTCAAGAGGTGGAGGACACTTTTCTTGATGGTCAGTTTTGGGCAAGTGTGAGGAATGTTTGCAACTTTGCAGTTCAACAAGACCATTTATACATGATTCATTTTGCAGATACAAATATGTCAGTGATTGGGGAGGTGTATGAACAGATGGATAGCATGCTAGGGCAAATCAAATATATTTTTCAGCCAAAAGATCCCATCTTGTATGATTATATTCACAGACATGTGGTCAAAAGGTGGGATAATCTTAATGTTCTTACCCCCAAATACTAATCTCCATCTTGGTTGGCCCAACTTGCACATGGGGGTGGGATTAGGAGAAAACCCCATATACAGATCCATAGGTACAAAATGGGTATATGTTAGCATTAGACCAGCTGTTGGCTGACAGGGAGGAGTGTGCCAGTTTGCGCGGAGAAGTAAGCAAATACTTTAGTCAAACTGGAGTGTTTGGTTCTTTACATGCAATTGATTATAGAAATAGAATGGATCCTGTTGAATGGTGGAACATGTATGGCTGCATGGGACCTTTGGCAAAATTGGGAGTTAAAGTGCTTTCACAGCTGTTTAATACTTCTGTTGTAGAGAGGTGTTGGAGCACCTATAGCTTCATCCATAATGTGAAAAGAAACTGCCTCAATGAAAACTGGGCAAAAAACTTGGTTTATGTGCACTAGAACTTGAGGTTGTTGTCACATTATTGTGAGCGGTCTCCATTTGATAGAGCATATATCACTTGGGAAAACAACCCGGAGGAGGACAAGTTGGAGGATGGAGCCATACATTTAGAACAATTGGAGGCAGAACTTTTGAATGATGAGGATGAAGCAGCGGCAACAACAACATCAATAACCATGCCACCCCTATCATCCACTAGCAGTGCTCAAGTTGCACCATCTTTGCTGCCACCTCCATCTGCAGCTTCACATAGAGGTCATGTGCCTTCTGGTTCTGGACGTGGCCGTCCAACTATATGGGAAGAGACTCCCGTTGCTCCTAGATCTTAAATTAGAAATTTCTCGTGGCAAAAAGAAATTTTGATTTACTTGTCTTTTCTAGTTTCTAGTGCTTTTTATGACTATTGACTCTTTCATATTTATTATGGTATCTTTTATAAACAATATATGAAAATTTAAGTTTGAAGTTTGAAGTTGGCAATTATAATTCATTGGTAATGATTCATGAATTATGAATATGATGCTTCGTGAAAGTTGAAATGTTTCATTTCATGTTTTTGATATTCTTTGTTATGGTTTGGTAATGGTTACAAGTACAGCTTTAGTGATGACAAATGTTATATATTGAATTTTGAAACATTGAAACTTTAAGATTAATGAGAAACGAGATGTTCTAAATTGTGGACCTATGGTTGATGAAGATTATAATTACTAGATGATTGATGTTATATGGTTTAATCCATGTTTTTATGCTTTTTATAACTAGTTCATCATTCTACATGATTTTGTGACATGTATTCATAAAAATATATATGATACAAAAATTTCCCCTGACCCAGAAGCTTCTGAAAATAGTCGCTCCCCCTCCCGCTTCTGCTTACTGCTTCCAAGCAGCCTTGCTTGTGAATGCCAATTTCCATCAATTGGGACTAGAGATATCCTTTTGGGCAATTATATATATGTTTAAAATGGCCCTTGGGGGCCATTTTCTTGAGGTAGTTTAGGACTCTCCTTTTGCTAGTCAATTAAGCATGTGTATATATATATATGGTTTTGAAATCATACAAGAAGCTGTTGACCGATGGATTGTTTTGTTGGCATAACATATTCCTGAATAAAGATAAAATAAACAGAGAGTTGGTCGAATATATCTTCATGTTTTGATCAGAGTTAGCAATTTTTCCAGAAACTGAATCCTAATTGACTTTAATATAGACAAATCGTTACAGTTAGTAGCTGTGGCAAAATAGGTTGTAGACTATTTGAATATTGATGTCTCATGTTTTATGTCTTAGGTGAGAAGTTGGCCAATGGTTCAAGTGATTCATCTTGGAAACTTAACAAGTTTGATAAGAAGATTGAAGCATCATCTGCAAAAATGTATTTCCACTATTATGGGCAACTTCTTCACCAGCAGAACATGTTGCAAGATTATGTGCGGACAGGTTGTCTGGGAAACTTCATCTTTGTACTATTCATGATGCTACAGTCCTTCTAACCTGATGCCTGATTGTCTTGTCACCTTAGTTGACACACATTTGATTGAATTCTACAGTTTGATGTATAATGCCTGTCTGAGCCAAGTGTAATCTGTTTCTTAATCATTGTTTAGGAGATTTGTTTGTATATTGCGATGCTTATTCATGGTAGCAATGGTGACAGGGTCATATTATGCCGCAGTCATAGAAAACCGTATAGATTTTCATGGTCGCATTGTGGTCGATGTGGGGGCTGGAAGTGGAATTCTCTCCCTGTTTGCAGCACAGGCACGTCTTTCCTGACATCTTAGAATATAGTTTATTTTTATTACACTACACAATACATTTAGAGGATTGATATTTCCTGCAGGAAATTCTCTGTATTTCCTTAAAACAGATCTCTTAAATAAATATTATCACCTAGCTGAGATTTCTGATATATTTACTTTCAGGCTGGTGCAAAGCATGTCTATGCTGTGGAAGCATCAGAAATGGTAGATTATGCACGCAGACTTGTTGCTGGAAATCCATCTTTGGGTCAGCATATAACAGTATGTTATGAGTATCTTCTTCTTGGCATCCAAAATACACTGCATGTTTCCCATTAATTTTTATATTGGTGTTGCACATTGCAACCTTTGCAATGGATGTATTAAAGGCCCATGATCTGTTTTGACAGGTGATCAAGGGGAAAATTGAAGAGGTTGAGTTGCCAGAGAAAGCAGATATTCTAATATCAGAGCCCATGGGTGAGTAATATTCCTCTGTTTGCATGAACGCATATTTTTATATGTAGTCTCTGTCGGGAAATCTCACAGCACAGTTGATCAGGCTCTAATGATCTCTGTTACCATGTGAAGTTGATATTTAATTTTTTTTAGTTATCTGAAACCATTCAAAGTTACGTAAAGGTCCAGATACACTAGATGTGCTGAAAAAAGCAGTTCATTAGCAGAGAACTGAACATTCCAAAATGCGTTAGATTACAATGGCTGCAATTTCAAGCGCTCATGTCTTGTGATGAATTCTCTGTGGCTCATAGGTCACAGCAGAAAAGTTAATGGCACACAAGATGCTCTGCTTTCTACAGCTTAAAGGCCCCTGAGATGTTGCTCCACGCTCACACAAGCTTACATTGGTCTTCAGTCATACAGTGCTGTACATAGATTTATACTTGTGCTCCTAGGGGTTTTGTTTGGGTTGTTCTTCTTACTTTGCATTGTTCCCCATGCATGCCCCCCACATTACCCATGCTCTGGGGATGGGGGGACGCCTTCCCAAAGGGCGATGTCTGACAATACTAAAAACAGTGGTTAGGAGAGATCGCATAAGTCAAGCTGCTCTCTTTGCTGAATCCTGAGCTTGCTAATATAAGGAATGTTATTCTAAGCGTGAACATCTTTGTGTAGTGGGTGGCAAACGGATCAGATATATTGAAGTCGTAATATTTAAGGTCAGCAATTGTTTAAAATTTAAATCCGAGCTCTAAAAACCTTCTCCTCCCCGCTGCCCCACTTACACTCCCATTCTCAGAGCTTGCTTTGGAGGGGAGTGCACTTCCAGTAGAATTCCTTGTTCTCCCAAAATGATTCCCCACCCCCCTGAAATGATCCTGTTGCTACTAGACCATGGGAGAATAAATTAGAAATTGCTTGTGGCAAGTGGTTTAGGAAAGCTTAGTAGATAGCACACTTATTTTTCTTTTTCAGTTTAGAATGTAGACTAGAGAACAAGGTATTATTTGTCTCTATTATGGCCTATTTCATAAACAATATATGATGACTTAAGTTTGAAATGTGGATTGGATATTGCAACTCTTTGGTCATGATGTCTTTTTTCATGTCATGGTTGATGTTATCTTGTACAATTTGCTGATGACAAATGTTATCTGTTGAAACATGGAAAGTGAAGGGTGATGTTATGGTTGGTCATTCGATGAAAATGCTATAAATGCTAGATCTTTGATGTTATTTGTGTACTAGTAGTTGATGGTTTAATGATTATCATTAATCTACTACAAATATCTATGTTTTAATAATTTCTGCAACTATTTCATTATTTTGCTTCACTTTTGGAGTCTTAGGGAAAATGGTGCTTCACACTTATGCTTCACACTTCACACTTCTGTGTTGCCCTCTCTCCCAAAAGCCGAGATTTAAATTGTGTAGGATTTCATTGAAGTCTTAGAAAAATTGAATGCATGCATGTCACAAGTTTATGGCATCTTGGATTTCAAAATTCAGAGTTATCAATGATGAATTGAGTGCATTGTTTATTCATAATTTTTTATTGCATAAGCAAATCAAAAGGGAGCTCTTGATTGATACAGTCTCAGCGATATCTTTTAACTTACGTTTGCTATTTTGTTAACTTATGGTTGTTATTTTGTCAACCTGATGCTTATGAAAAAAGTATATAATTGGTTGATGTTACTATTTATGTGTCTGTGTAGCATTTCTTATTCATATTATTTTACAGGAACATTATTACTCAATGAAAGAATGCTAGAAACATATGTAATTGCGAGGGACAGGTTCCTTAGTCCTACTGGAAAAATGTTTCCCACTATGGGCAGGTAATACACTTCATTACTGCTTTTTGACAGTTATTTTGTGGTTGCATTAAAATTTTTGGTTCATTGTCAGAGAGAGCCTAAGTTGTAATATCATGGAATACAAGAGAAGAATCACTTTTTGAAATAAGAGAATGTGATGAAGATACTTCACAGCAAATGGATTCAAATCCAGTTATATGAATTTTTCAAGATGTTATTTTCAGTTTTGAGATCATTGGGCTGTCATGTAACTTACATTGGCTCATGATTACAAGATTAGTTTGTGGAGATATTTTAGTAAACTGTTTTTTTACAATATTGAAGTATTTTCTGTTGCCATCTGAATCCTGACTCTTATTGAAATGAAACAAATCAGGTATAAGCTTTGTGGCAGGGATACACCTATGATACTCCAGCCACAGAGAGTGTGAAACTTGTTTCAATTGTCAATTCGCATTGTATGTGCAATTACTGAGATGAATTTATAAAATAGGTGAATGACATCATCTTTGAAACTTAAACTTTTGACTTGATTCTTGTTTCCATACAGTAAATGTTTACAATACAAGAAGTGTATGGAAACTCAATGGAAACTTTTCTTTGAAGTTTCTAAAATGAAAACATTTATAGTTAAATGCTAGCTTTTGAGGTTACTACGAAAGTGTTTACACCATGCTTAGGGATGCTTCATCTGATATGAGGTACATGCCGTATCAAGGACCCTTGGTTGCTTCATGATGGACATACACATGTGAGGTGGCTTTCTAATTGATTGCTAGACCTCTTATGTGGCTTTCTTCCTTGGAGTGTTGGAGACCTATGGAGCTTGGTGACTTCATGTTGGCCATGTGGAGTTTTCTTTCTTGCTTGGAAGGATGACTTGCTTTGGAAGAGGTTTGTTGGGCCTCTTGTAGGAGGGCATTGAGCACTAGATGGCATATGTAAATTGGATTGCTTTTATTGAGGCTTTTGCTAAGTATGATGGGATCGAGGGAGTGATTGTGTAGGTGTGGTGGATCTGAAGGAGCACATGACCTAGAAGGGGAATTGGAGCTTTAGATCCTTGTTAACATGGAGCATTATACCTTTTTGAAGAGAATTCATGTCTTGGAGACTTGCTCATCGGATTTCTTCAGATTGGAGCTTGGCACATGTCACGTAGTGGATTAGTTCCACAATTGTATTGTTGACCTCCCTCACATCCTATAAATAGAGGAAGAAGAAAATCGTTTTACATCATCATGATTGTACTCTATTCTTTGTATTGTCTTGGAGAAGTATAAAGGTAATGGAGGTAGTGCTCCATAGGGATGTGTACCATAGGGTGGGGGGCGTGTTTGCCATATTTCCCATGCTCTAGAGATGGGGGGGGGCTGGGGAAACATTACCCTATCTCCCTTTTTTAGGGAAACACAAAGAAACACGGGAGGAGACATTTCCCTAGTGTGGTGGGCACGTCTGCCCAAAAGGGGGACTTTTGGGTGCTCCCCTTGGAAAAGGGGTGCTTTTGGGTGATGCCCCCTACAAAAGGTGGACTTCTAGGTATCCTCATAGGAAAGGAGGATTTTTGGGCTTCCACCTCCCAGAAAAGGGGTGCTTCTAGGCATCTCCCCACAAAAGGGAGGCATCTGAGCTTCCCACCCAAATTTTTGCTTAGGAAGTTTAAAATAATGAAGAAAAAATAACATAAACAATATATAAAGAAATTTACTTCACCTTCAGTTTTGTATATCTTTTACGATTATTCACTTTCACTTCTTGATGCTTATTTTAGTTAAAATGTTTCTTGCCCATTGTTAATTTTAACTTTTAACTTTTGATTTTTGAATATAGATATTGATGACCTCAAATTGAGTCTTTGACTTGTCACTCTTTACTATTTTTGAGTTTGAGTAATTTGAATTTACTATTTTAGAATTTATTATCTACTATTTTTCTTAGTACTAATTAAATTCTAGAATAATGAAGTTAAATCAATGTGTAGATATTTTACTGTTTATGTTTCATTTACAGTTTATGAATAATGTATTCATTAATGAATCTGAATATGAATCATGTTTATATCATTTACAAATTTGAATTTAGTACTATTTTAATGTTTATTATTTAGAATTTACACTGCCCAATGATGAATTTGCATGGGATGAATTGTTATTGTTGGGATTTTATCATTATAATGTTTACTTTTATATTTTTAGTGATTGGTATCCTTATTCTAAGGACCCTGACGCCGTTCTGCCTCGTGTGTTGCTTCCACACACCCCCCATGTATCTCCCTCCTCTCGCACTCTCTTATCCCAAAAGCTTGGTGGAACATTTTTTGTAGTTAGCAAGATGCTAGGGTTTATGAGGAAACCCTAGAGAAGTCACGAAGAGAGGGAGACATCTTGATTGTTCTTGGAGAGTTTGATCTTGTAAGTTGTTAGGGTTCCTTCAATGCATGTACATTATAAACACTAGAGAAGAACACAATGTTTGATATAATGATAGTTGGGCTTGTGGTTTCACTCATCACACACTTGCATTAGAGAGTGAGGAGTGTTGGAAAATGGAAAGTGGCAGCTTGTATATTCTTATTTTCCTTAACCTTAATTTTTGCTTGTGAACTTTATTATACTTCTTGATGTTCTTTAGTTAGATATTTTCACTAAACAAATGTTAAGAATGAAACAACAACAATAATGGACACAGAAATTAGGCTCTTAGCTAGGGCAAAATGCCTCCAAGGGGAAAATTTGAAAAACTCTTCTCTTTTTATAGAATTTTCTTCAATTGAGACACAAAGAACTAACCCTTAGACCAAGTGCTTCTCCAAGTACCAAGTCAACCCTCCAACAAGTCTTTCCTTGATTTTGCACCAACCCACTTCAAATTGCAATTTCGACCTACCATCTTCAATACTGCAACTTGTCCTGCAACTTCGACCCTGCAATTTTGGCCTTGCAGCTTTTGTGGAAACCCTAATTTTGCTTCCTCCTAAGACCTTCCTAGAGCAAGACAACTCTTCCTAAGGTCAACAAGGTCAAGGTAGGGTATCTTTTCTTCTAGCTACAAGATACTGCACTTTGCCCTCCTGCAATTCGGACCCGCATCTTCAACCTCCTTTTGCAACACCAGAAACTCTAGATCTTTGCTTGTGTGAGAGAGATAGAGCCCAAAAACAAGATATTTCATCCTTCTAGATTCTCCTAGCCCTTCGCTCTTCTTCTTCTTGCTTCCCAACTTCAGATCGAACTCTTTCTTGATAGATTGAACTTGTGGAGTGAGTGTGTGCCAAATGAGGTCAAACTGCTCCTTTGTATAGCCTTCTCAAGGGGTCAAATTCCCTCCTTTAGGCCGACTTACAACTATTCGGGCCAACTTGTACTTTTGGAGTTTCCCAAACTTTCTAGACTCGAAATAATTTTTTTTACAATTACATTTTGCCTGAAAGGGTCTTATAAATGTGATGTTGACTCCTTTGACTCATGACAATAAATTCTAACACCTAACAAACCCAAAAAGCATGAAGAACATGCTTTTGCCTAGATGACCATCAATAATGAGCATGAAAGCCATGCTTTAATAATAATAACTTTTTCTCTTCTTCTTTTGTTTGTTACATAATAATAATAATAACCATAATGAAGACCAAAACTAGTTACATTCTTCAACACTCCCTCTTAACTAAGGAGGTATTTATAATTGTACAACGAGCACATCATTCTCGAATTGAAGAGTTCTCATAAGAAGAGTCAGATTGATAAGCCAAATTGTAAGCAACATCATCATGACCAACACTATCTGTAAGGCCTAACTAAACGAGATCTTCTTTATTCAAGAGCATTATGCTAGGAGGCTTTATGTGTGATACCGCACTACCTCTACTAGGTACATACCCCATCTGGATGTCTACAAGGTATGTCCTTTTAGGACTATTCTTATCTTAGATTGCCAATTCTGAGTCCTCAAAGAATATTAGTCCTCTTTGAGCACTCTTCTCTTGGATATCTATCACATCCTCATAGAGTGTTGATATCTTTCCTTTCTTGGGTGTTTTATCCTCAAGGAAACCAAAAATGCTTATCAAATCCTCCGCCATTCTCTGTTCATCACTTGAAGAAGAGAATGCACATGTGATGTCCAACATCACTCCCTCTCTTAGAGAGGACATTCCTATTCTCTTTTAGAGAATAGATCCCTGCTCCTATTCCAGGAGACTCCTTTTACTCAAAACTAAAGGAGATCCAAACTTCCTTTCTATTTGGGAAGTTAACATCACAAGCCTTATAGCTTGCCTAAATAAGAGTGCCAACTATCAGTTCTTCATAGCTGCCTGGCTCCCTCTTTTCTTCGCATCTCATCGTATCAAGCTTGCTTCCTTTCAAGATATCTTGGAGCCAACTTCACTCTTCAATCTTGTGACAAGTTCCAGGTCATTCTTCTTGCTCATCACTTTCATCTTCGTCATCATAGATGAAGGCATTGTATTGAGCCTTTCCAAAACTTCAAGCTGATCATAACTTCCTCATGGAAGTGATCTTCTTTGATCTTCAGGTTATCTTCTCATACTGCTACTTTTTAATCCCAAGATGGACACATCTTGACTTCACAGTTACCAGGTACCATATGTTGAGCTACTCTCAACTTCCTTCATACATTATCATCTTTACTGTTTTTGAGTTGGAGTAATTTGAATTTACTATTTCAGAATTCATTATCTACTATTTTTCTTAGTACTAATTAAATTCTAGAATAATGAATTTAAATCAATGTGTCGATATTTTACTATTTATGTTTCATTTACAGTTTATGAATAATGTATTCATCAATGAATCTGAATCTGAATCATGTTTATAACTTTATATCATTTACAAATTTGAATCTAGTACTATTTTAACGTTTATTGTTTAGCATTTACATCACACAGTGATGAATCTGCATGGGATGAATTGTTATTGCTGGGATTTTATCATTATTATGTTTACTTTTTTAATTTTAGTGATTGGTCACCTATTCTAGGGACCTTGACTCCCTTTTGTCCCTCCTGGTGCTTCCACACATCCCCATGTATCTCTCTACTCTATCTACTCTCGCATTGCCCTATCCCAAAAACTTGATGAAACATTTTTTGTAGTTAGCAAGATGCTAGGGTTTATGAGGAAATCCTGGAGAAGACAAGAAGAGAGGGAGACGTGTTGATTGTTCTTGGAGAGTTCGATCTTGTAAGATGTTAGGGTTTCTTCAATGCATGTACATTGTAAACACTAGAGAAGAACATAATGTTTGATAAAATGATAGTTGGTCTTGTGGATTCACTCATCACACACTTAGGTTCTTTAGTTAGATCTTTTCATCAAACAAATATAAAAAATGAAACAACAACAACAAAGGACACACAAATTAGGTTCTCAGCCAGGGCAAAACCCCTCCAAAAGGAAAACCTAGAAAACTCTTCTCTTCTTATAAAATCTGCTTCAATTGAGACTCAAAGACCCAAACCCTAAACCAAGTCCTTCTCCAAGTAGCATGTCAGCCCTCCAACCAGTCTTTCCCAGATTCTCTACCAAACAACTTTAAACTGCAATTTCGACCTGCTAGCTTCAATAGTGTAGCTCATCTCCCAACTTTGACCCTGCAATTTCACCCTTGTAGCTTCTATGGAAACCCTAATTCTGCCTTCTCCTCCTTTAGGCCGACTTGTACTTTTGGAGTTTCCTAGACTTTATAGACTCAAAATAATTCTTTCTACAATTACATTTTGGCTGGAAGGGTCTTATAAACGTGATGTTGACTCCTTTGACTCATGACAATAAATCCGAAGACCTAACAAACCCTAAGAGCATGAAGAACATGTTTTTACCTATAAGACCATCAATAATGAGCATGAAACTCATGCTTTAATAATAATAACTTTTTCTCTTCTTCATTTGTTTGTTACATAGGATACATATTGAAATGAGTACAACAACAATTATGAAGACTGAAAGTAGTTACATTTTTCAACAAGGAGTGGAATGCACTAGCTTCTCTCTTGTGTATTCGTGGCATTCTCTATTTGTCTTGGTGCGCTAAGGTTCTTGGAGAAGTGAAATGGAAATTCAATGGGCAGGATTTGACTCAAAGGAGAGACGGACCCTAGGGTCTGTGAAAAACTCTAGAGGTCTAAAGATAGCAGTATATCTTGTAGCTGTTGTGAGAGAAAATGAGTATTGTTTCGAGAATCCTGGTCCCACTTGTTATGCTTGTTGAGGAGGAAACAAGGACACCTTTTGCTTGATTCAAGGACTCGACAGTGACTATGAATGGATTGATCAGCTTTGGTTTCGAGGGATTTCTATCTTAGGAAGTGTTGGGAGTTAGGGTTTTCTTGTACAAGCTGGTTCAATCTCAAGCTCTCCCAGATTGTACCAGCTTTGGTTCCCTAAGTACCCTAAGTACTTTATCTCTTATATACAAATGAAGTGTTTCAGCTGTCCAATAATTGTTTGCTTGCAGATTTGATTTTCAGGTTGTGTTGGCTTCTTGATTGGGTAAATTATGGCACTTGTTTATGCTGATTTGTTGTAACATAGGGCTGAAATTGTTGAGTGTATTAACACATATCTTGAAGAGAAGAGTGCAGATTTACTGCTGTAAAATCTAATGTAATAAAACTATTTCAGATCTGCTATATGCCCAAAAAGCATGCCTTAAGTGCTGTAGCTTGTTGCTACTGAATTTTCCCTTGATCTTTTTAGTGATTTGGAGTGAAGTGATGTGATGTATTTACTGCTGTTCGCTGATGTAATTGAATATTTCAAATTATTACCAAGGCTGAAGGCATTCAGGGATAAGATCCGGAAAACCTTTAGTCAAGGCAAATTTCAGATTTGCATTGATTGCCCTCGATCTTAAATTGTTACAGTAAATTCATTTTTTATTGTTTTCTAAATTGGGCGTGAGTTGTAAAAGAATATATAATGTTTTGGTAATGTTTGGACAACTTGAAACCCTTTCCTCACTGTGTGACATAACATACCCCCAGTCACTCTAATATACTCTAGTGATACACAAACTTGATTTGAAGAAAATATGCATCATCAGATCTTTAAAAAATAAAGAGATTTGATTCATATTTTCTTTTAGGAGTGTCCAAGAACAACTTTAGAAATGCAGAAATAACTAGCTTTTTGATATAAGATAAGATGATTTTCTTAATGTCCATCAAATGAGGACAAAATACGTCCATGGGGCTAGCAAGCACATTATGCAACTATATAAAAAGACCGATAAAGGATATAACCTAAGATGTAAAGCCTGAAAAAGGAAGAAGAAAGTGCTGATGTGAAAACTGAAGTCATACCTGAATCACTTAGGGCGATAATCAACATGATGCTTCATATGAGTATATAGGGGGAAAGGGATGCACCTTAGTTTTCATTGGATCTAGCTACTGATGATGAGGTGAAACTCTACACTCCTGTAGGCAGTCTTGAAGTACTGGAATAATTGCTGATTTGTGGTGTGCATTGCTGTCTTAGGGAAGTGGCATGCTGCAGTTGTCTGGGAATGGATTCCTGCTTTTTGGAAGGGTGAGGCTGTCTCAAAATCTAAATTGGAAAATTTGCACTATTCTTGGCCTAGGGGTAAAAGAACCCCCTAATATCTCATGGATCTATGCTCTATAGGAATGGTGCTGTTGGTTACTGCCTCACTAGTGTCTTCATCTGTTGGTATCATCAGAAAAACTTATATGTTTGTCCAAGAACTATGTTGTTGAAGGGTTGTCTTTTGCATGCAAGAATGGAGACCCAATGCCTATATTGTAAGCAAACCCAAACACCTCTAGTGTTACCGAAGGAAGCTAGAGAGTGTTTTGAGTTTCTTTGAAGAAACAATAGAACTATCGTCGTATGTTGATCTCTTACAAATGATATAGTTGGCATATCATATCATCTTGTCGAAACTTGAAGCTAATGCTAGCCCACTCAAAATTGGCTAATGGGTATCATAAGCAAATGCATCCAATGTCATAATGTGTATTAAAAACGAAAAATGTGGTTGTCTCTTACAACCGAGTAGTTCTTTACTTGTAAATGTCATCATTGATAATATTACTCATCTCTTGTTTGTTTTAGAGGAAATGTTCAGAGAAATTTAAAGAATACTTGAAAGGATGCAAACGATCTATTGAGATGACAATTGATTGGAGAGGTCACAAGCCCATTGAACCCAATACCGCCAAGCATGCCCTATACGTTTGTTTGAAACAATTGTAAGCAAGGTGCGAATAACAATCTCTATATTGTCAATTAAGTTAGCAAATCCTTGGATGTGGTGTAGAAGTGAGGCAAGTTTAAAGATGGTCTCAAGACAGAATGGGTGGGTTGTCAGCTGAGCTTGAATAATGCTCTTGATGATGCAAGGGAGCATGAGGGTCTATACACTTTGTCTCGGCTTAGTCTAACTAAGGCAAACTTGTCCCCCAAATCTTTGAAGCATATAAATCCGTGCTCTAGATGACATAATGGAGGATATGTCTCAAAATGGTTTTAGGAACATTGTCTCTTGAGGAGAGCAAGGGGCACATACCCCTTGTTAATTTGAGGTTAGAATGCCTTCCTCAACTCAAACCAAGGCCTTAAAAATTGTTTCTACAAGTATGTATAAGATGTGGTGGTCTCAATATCTTCTTCATGGAAGGGAAATTGAAACTCTATAAGGACATCCTTTGTGTTTCTAAAGTTCATCGCCTTGGTTTTTTCTAGGTTGACGATCAAATGTCGAAGAGTGGAAAATTTGGACAAGATATCCAACTATCCCATCAAACTATTTATGGTGGAGGTGAAAGGAATCATGTCATTTCCAGAGAGGAGGATGGAGATCAAGAGCCAATGGAAAAAACAACCATTCTTGGGTTGTATGTGTTGCTATATGAAAGACTCTAGATTGTCAATATAAATCCTTAAGAAAGTAGGGGAGAGAGGGCACCCGTTCTTCACCTCAGTGGTGCCCTCAGTAAAGTCATAAACTCTATGTGCAATATGGTGGCTTCCAAGGATAGGCTCGTAAAGGTGCATGATGACTATGATAAGGATCTTTGAAATGCCAATGCCTTGAAGCCATTGGAGAATGGCCTTGCTCGAAATTGAATCAAATGCTTTTCTAAGGTCTACAAAGAAGCATGAGACTTTCAAAAAGTGGCGGGCTTAGCATCTTAACTATCTAGGGGAATACTTCTCGAAAAATCTTATGTCATTATATGCAATTATATCTCAGGCTTGTTTTGTTAAGTAACAAGTGTTGATTTTATACAATCAAAAGGTCTTTTGCATAGGCTTGTGTCTAGCATGCACGAGAAGACGCCTTGTTTAAGCGGTTGTTTGAGAGGAGGAACTAATATGATTTCTTTCTTAAGTTTAACTTAGGAAAAGCACATCAATTAGTTTAATTGATTAATGTTGTCTAATTTAGAAAATTTCCAAGGATAAATATTTAATTATTTAAGTGACTTACATCTAATCTCAACCATTGATCTAAGTGGGTTAGGATTTAATCGTAGCCATCTGTCATTTTGGAGATTGAGGGTTAAGGATTTTGCTTGATTTGAAATTATAAAGAGAAACTAAGGGAGAGGATGAAGACACCCACATTTATGCATTGTTGAGACATCGATTTTCTCATGAGTGAAAGGTTCGAGTGTTTCAGGAGAAAGAGGAAAAGTGTTCATCAGATTTTTGGTAGGAGAATTTGAGAGAGGGTCAGGATTTCTAAAGGGCCGAGATTTGAAGGAGAGAGGTCAAATTTTTGGAGCAGGTTGAGCTAAGATTTTAGCTAGTGCTGTGTTGGGAAGGGAGACGAGATTTTCCCACGGTGTGTAACCATATAGGTGGAGTCTAGATTTTTTGCAGGTGGAGGCTGAGAAATTTCTAGGGCCAAATTATCTTCCAAAGTAGCCATTTTCAGGGGGTTGAATTCTTTATTGGGCCAACAATCCTAGGGCTTGTTCCAAGTTCGAATATTGTTGTATTTTTTGTGTAATCTCTTTGTGGGTCTCGACACTAAATTTTTCAGATTTCAATATTAAGTGAAGGGATTTTTATTGGGCTAAATTTCTACTGCCTTGTGGTGATTTTCTCTCTGGGTCTCTCTCTCTCTCTATATATAATTAATTTATTAATATATTATATAACTTGATATATATTTATTTTTTATTTTCTGAAGAAAAAACTTGTAGTTTTATTGAAAACAAAAGTACATTTTGCATGTGTTCAACACACAGCATAGTTGCTTGCACTTAAACCGTGCTCAAAAACTCAAACCATAATTACATTTACCTAGATAAACTGACCTCTTTTTTACTTTTCCTCTTTTGAACTTTTTGGCAACCCCAGAGTTTGGGTTGGCAATTATTATTGTCATTTCTTCTCCCTTAGACTTTGAGGGCACTTTTTTATCCGAGTCCGAACTCTCAGATGTATGTGTTCGTTTTGTTCCAACCGCTCCTTGACTGCTGCATGTTTTCTCATGCTATTTTTATGGAGCCTGGATCATTACTAACTGATTGGCTTTCTTGGCTTGTCTTTTCGGTTCATTCTACTTCTCACCCTCCTCCGCTTCAGAAACTTGTTGATTCTATTCTTCCGCTATTTGATGATTCTCATCCATTTCTTCGTCTTTGTCATTTGTAAGATGCAGATCTAGAAAATGCCACCCCTTTGGCTTTTGGGATCCTTTCTTTGTCCTTTATTTTTTGCTTGTGGGCATGTATTTTGCAAATGCCCTTTCTGGAGACAAATATGACATTTGAAAGACGTATTTTCAAAGACTAACAATTTAGTCCACTTAAAATCTTTTTGAACCAAATGGATGTGATCTGGTAGATGTAAAAATACCTTTTCCATTATTTCTTGATCTATCTTTAGAAACCTCCCCAATGTGTTTCCAATACCTTCTAAAGCTTGGTGATGCCAGAAAGGGATAGGGAGGTTGTGCAGTCTCACCCAGTGTTACTTGGGAACGGGAGCGAAAGCGGGGAGCGAGAGCGACATTTTCAGAAGCTAGTGACATTTTTAGAAGCTCCCGGTTTGGGAGCGAATCCCAGAGTGTTTTATATATATATATTATATATTTGGATACATATATGTCAACCAAAACACATAGAATGATGAATTAGATATAGAAAACATAAAAAA
>APFE031206210.1:2265-16432 GCA_000404065.3 Pinus taeda
TATAGTTACTTTGGAAAATAAATGACAAATAAACTGCAGCCACTTGAATGTTTAGATTTTTCGAGATTAAGATTTGATTAGAAAATTGGAGTGAATTTCTTAAAATCTCGATAATTAATAATTTGGCTGTATGACTAAAAATGAAAAATGTTAGTAAAAACTTGCTACGGGTTAATATTTAAAATGAATGCGTTATTGAACTAATTTATTTACAAAATGCGATATTGTACATTTTATGCATTTTTAACCCAGACTAGATAAATGATGAGACTTCAAAGGAGTGCAATTTTCAAACCAGTTGACCAAATGAGGCGAAACAAGCGTCGACGGGAAGCTTATAAAAAATTGATTTTAACAAACCAATCAAAACAAGAATCCAAAGAAAACTAAAAATTAACGAAAGCATAAGGCAATCAATTAAAATAAAAATCAAAAAGGTGCCTAGCCAAAATTTTTATAGAAAGGGTCCCCATTAATTGAAGTGAACACATCAATAATGGGGGGTTGTGTTTTTACCACAACATAAGCTTGGGGGAAGTCCTCCTGTTCCATCAAGACAGGAGGAAAATCCTCTATTTCTTGTAACTCAAGGGGTTAATTCTCCCATTTATGGTACCCCCTCCAAGTAGTCTAGTCACTTCCTTTGATTGGAATCGACTGGCATAATTTTGCCTTCCTTCTTATGTGCCTTTCCAGATCATAGTACAAGTTTGTAATATGATTGTATCTAGCACTATTATAGATGAAGGTGCATCAGTGAGCATCCTTTCCTCAACTGCTTGGCAAGTGCTCGGTTCACCGCCACTTACACCAGTTACCTAGAATCTACTGGATTTGAACAGAGGAACTAGTCAGCCATTAGGGATCCTCCCTCGGTTACCTATTACTTTGGGAGGAAAAATCATTTATCTGAATGTGATGGTAGTCCCAGGACCTTTAGATTACAATTTACTTCTTGGGAGCGACTATGTTTATGACATGGGAGCTATTGTTTCAACACTCTTTCGAGTGATTTGTTTCTTGCATGAAGGCAGAATTGTCACCATTGACCAGCTTTCGTTTCTCAGTCCAAATATGGCTTCCAGTCAACCATCTTCCCTAAATGGTCCATTTATACCAATGGTATCATCCCCACCACGGGTTAATTATGTGGCAATTCGTTCCATACCTACATCAACTGACAATCAATTCAGTAATGTTATACATTATGTACTAGGGGCATTGGAACCAGATCTCTCCTTCATGACCTCTTAGGAGTTGTGATCGAAGGAATAACGAGGATAGTTCCTTGTTTTATGTCAACCTCATTAAAAAATGAAACAAAGAATATGAAGATAGTTATTTTACTATGTCAACCTTGTTAAAAAATGAAACAGGCCCCAGGAGGATAGTACTTGGTCTTGTGTCAACCTCGTTAAAAAATGAAACAAGGGTCTATGAGGATAGCTCTTTTACTGTGTCAACCTCATTAAAAAGTGAAACAACTCCCATGAGGATAATACCTTGTCTTGTGTCAACCTCGTTAAAAAGTGAAACAAATAATATGAGCATAGTTCCTTGTCTTGTGTCAAGCTCATTAAAAAATGAAACAAGGAATCTGAGCAGAGTTTCTTGTCTTGTGTCAAGCTCATTAAAAAATGAAGCAAGGTCCCAAGTTCCAAGTCGAGTCTTTGATTAGATCTCATAAAATCAGAGTCGAGTCTTTCACTTGATCTCGTAAAAGAACCTTCATTCCATCCACCTGATGATCGGAAGTAGTTTACTTCGGTGAATGTAATGAAGCTTGGGGGGCATGCACCTAATGGTAAAGTTAAGTTTCCTTGTAGGTTATGTGAAGGGAATAGGCCCATTCACCTTTGTCCCTATCTAGATGAAGCCAAAAAGGTGTTGGATAACCGTCTTGCTTCATCGCAATGACTTCCATCTAGTTACAGGAGACTCTCCCTTTCATCATGTTGCAGGCATGTAAACCAATCTCAAGCATAGTTCTTCATTTCAAGCTTGTGTAAAAATGAAACTAAATTCAAGCATAGTTGTTCATTTCAAGCTTGTGTAAACATGAAACTGAATCCAAGCATAGTTCCCTATGGTTCAAGATTGTGTAAAAATCAACCCATTTCCATTCTAACCCTTGTGATTTTCATTCTATTAGCCTTTTCTATCAGATGAGCCTTGGTTTTTTTATTCCATCACCACCATCTCTTTGGCCGATCATACACTTTCACTTGGCTATTTTACCCTTTTTGGAGGAACAGTTGAAATGAGTGGTCTTGTTAGCCAGCCTCTTCACATAAATCAAAATGTTTTGAGAAGTTCCAACATCGCCAGAACTAGTTTCTACCCTAGACACCACTCGTTCCTCAAAATAGAGTTATCTTTAAGCTCTTTTTAGAATCTCTAAACATGAAAAGATTGCCAAGCACTTGTCCTTTCCAGATTGTTAACGGATTGGAAACGATATCTCTCTTGTATTATTTTACGCTTTTTCGAACTTGAGAGATTATTTTATGAAAAAGAACTTGTAGAGTTTCCTTTTTGTCCCTTTTCAAACTCTCTAAACATGAAAAGGACCAAGTTGTCTTTGTCGTTAAACTCCTTAAAAACATCAAATAGCAACAAACTTGTCCATCAATACAAGGTGGAGTTTCACCTTCGCTATACTCATTAAAACATCAAATAGTGATGGATTCACCCTAAGGGTGAAATTATACAACAAGCATATGTTATCCTCCTCAAGCTTGACAAAAAATAAAGAGGTACTGGTAGAAATCACTGGGGAAAAAGGAAAAAGCTGAGAAAACTTTATGGTAGCAAGTCGCTCTTAAACATGACATTTTCACCTCTTTACTGTGACTATGTGGGTTGGGTCATTCAGCTTGATGGTTATCACACCGTTGGTCTATCATACCATCCATTACTTTGTTTTGGGTCAATGCTACCAATTCATCTTAGTGACGCCGACATGTTCAAGAAAAGTCATGGAATCAGATACATAAGAAGCATATGAAAGCATCAAAAGACAATACAAGCATATGGAAAAAGCTTTGAATAATTTATTAGTAAAAGGAAGAATTACAACCCAATTTACCTAATTCAGCATTATTCTTCCAATTCAATCCCATCCTCTCCTCACAACAAGTAAGACACTTTGACATTATTACAATACTTGCAATCAGCTCAAAACTCATACCAACATCATCTCCCTACAATTTTCAACCCTTGACCTCTTAGATGAGTGATCTTTTTATAGGCGAATGAAGGAGGTTATTCCATCAATGGTGATAATTAATGTCCTCCTATTTTTAGAAATCAGTTTCATGGAAGAAGGGATAAGTGGATTGATGTTCCTTAACTCCCTTCCTCATCCAAATGGGAACTCAAAGGAGTGGGTAGTTTTGAGAAAATTCTAGAGGCATCCAATGGATAAGGAATCTTCAAACCCTCATGGAAATTCGCTCAAATTTGCCCAACATAGGCCAAAGAGGGAGCAAGTGCGCTGCAATGCACACTGATAGTGTATTGGCTGCACTGCAGTGCACCTTGGTAGTGTATCTACCTGCGTTGATCCACCCTAGTAGTGTATTGGGCTACACTGCAGTGCACCCTGTTAGTGTACTGGGTTGCACTACAATGCACCCTAATGAAGGCCTACCTACACTGATCTTCTTAGAGGTAATTTTTGGATGATTTCAGTCATGGAACTTCTTGGGAAGCTAGGCATTCTGATGGTTGACTTCTTTAGGGCATGTAACACCTGAATTAGGGTTTGATGGGCCCTAATAGTAATGATCCATAAGTTGGGGTTGATGTGCCCAAATGGATCTATAACAGTTGCCCCCTAAAGCATGAAGTCATAAATACGTATGTCGATTGAAATTCTTTATCATGTGGAGAGGAGGTTTCGAAGCAAAAGGTGACTTGCATCAATTACAATATGTATATCATGAGGATTTGATTTTTTCTCATCCTTTGCAATACTGTAAACCTTCATTTTCATGACCGTCATTCCTGAACCTTGTGTCATCAGTCAATTTTTCATCTCAAAAATCATTTACCTCATTTCGTGTCGTTGATGTGGGATACATCAAGGCCCTCCTGCGATGAGTTGCTTCTTGTTGACATCAGCACATCACCCAAGAAGTTGACTTAAAAACATCCCTTTAGTACCTTGAGGCTTGCATACATCAATGGAAGGTTTCTCGCTTTCGGCGATAGGTTGACATCACTGGCCTTTGACCGAAAGACTTTATATGGTGTTCGACATCAAATCATTTATTCACACCATGTGAAATGTATTGTAATACCTTGAGGGTCATTATCATTATCGGTGATTCCTCTCACATCTGTTAACAACTTCCATCATTAACTAGTAATCAGATGATGTCTTTCCATGTCTGACTTCAGATCATCTATTCACATGGTTAGACTTGTACTTGAGTGAAATATTGCACGAGATTGAAGACCTTGGATCTAGCTTCATCCATTCGAGCTGCAATATTTTCAGGAGTACTAAATCAAATGTACAATGGCCTTACATTCATGGTCGTCCATTCATGGGTCTATATCTATAGATGACTATATTTATACATGTAATGAATTTTATAGGTTGAGAATGGGTATGCCTTCCCTTAGCAAGTTCATGAGAAAAAATCAAATTATCACGATATATGTATTGTAATTGATGCAGGTCACCTTCCACTTTGAAACCTCCTCTCCACATGATAAAGTATTTCACTCAACATACATATTTACGACTTCATTCTTTAGGGGGCAATTGTTACAAATCCATTTGGGAACATCAACCCCAACTTACAGATCGATACTATTAGGGCCCATCAACCCCTAATGCAGTTGTTACATGCCCTAAAGAAGTTAGTCATCAGAAAGCCTCACTTCCCAAGAATTTATATCACTTAAAACATCCAAAAACTGCCTCTAAGAAGATCAGCGCAAGTAGGCATTCATTAGGGTGCGTTGCAATGCAAACCATACACTATTAGGGTGCTATGTGGTGCACTTGGTCATTCTTTGGCTTGCGCTGGGCGAATTTGAGCGAATTTCTGTGAGGGTTTGAAGATTCCTTATCCATTGGAAGCCTCTACAAGTTTCTCAAGGCTAACCACTCCTTTGAGTTTGCATTTGGACGAGGAAGGGAGTTAAGGAACATTAATCCCCTTATCCCTTCTTCCATGAAACTAATTTCTAAAAATAGGAAGGCATTCATTATCACCATTTATGGGATAACCTCCTTCATTCACCTATAAAAAGATCACTCATCTAAGAGATCAGGGGGCTGGAAAGTTATAGGGAGATGTTGTTGGTATGAGATTTGAGTTGATTGCAAGTATTGTAATGATGTTCAAGTGTCTTGTTTGTTGTGAGGAGAGGATGGGATTGAACTAGAGGAGTGATGCTGAATCAGGAAAATTGGGTTGTAACTCTTCCTTTTACTAATAAAGTGTTCAAAGCATTTTCCATATGCTTGTATTGTATTTTGATGCTTTCATATGCTTATCATGTACTTGATTCCATGCTATGTTTAATCAATAGATCATTATCATATGCTTTGATGGGTTCTTGTTTTTGTCTGTGTGCAGGTACTTCTCAAGCGGCTTAAGTACATGAAGGAGCAACAGAATCGGTCGAGGGAGATAAGGAACAAGTGAAAGCTACAAGTAGGTTCTCCGTTCTCTTATTTTATCTATTGTTTATAGAAAAGGTAGAGAATGCTTTGTACTGTTGTTTCTAGATTAAGCTACTAGTCTAGAGGGTTAGGTGTTTATCCAAGAACACTAAAATTTCCCAAAACATACCGATCATCATCAAGGAGAAGAACCTCTCCTTGCTCGCTCGAGATTATTTCTGACACTGGAGGTGGTGAAGGCTGAGAAGTGACCTTGGGTGCTCTCGGCATGAGGTCAATGTATTGGTCCTATGGCTCTTGCACTAACTACATGTCAGTCACCTCAATCAGTTGCTCAATCTATTGAGAAAGCTCTTAATCCTACATCTTCTCACCCTCGTCTTCAATTGTCAGTTGTTCTGACTCCTCGATCTATATGATCACTTTTTTCTCTATCATTGCACCTTGTCTTTCTTCTTCCTCCTGTTTCTGCTTCTCTTCCCTATCTCTCCTTCTCAACTCCAGATTTTCTTTCAACTTCTTCTCCATTTCCTACAACTTTCATTTTGCTTCCTCCATCCTTTGTTTTTATTTCTTCCTGTGCTCTTCCCTCTTTAGCTATTGCTCCTTCTTTTCCTCCATTGCCAATGATTATTTCTCAGTGATAGGATCTGCTTTCATCTTGTAGCTTTACTCATCCTTTAGGTTCTCGACAATCTTCCTCTTACCCTTCCTGCACTGGGGCTGCCTATTGTTGTTTTTTTGGTTTTTTCCTGTATTGTTGTTGCATGCATAACAAATTGCCATGTTGTGGCTACACTGAATGGTTCATTGGGCTTGGAGTCATTGTAGCAGTACCTTCAAAGTTCCTCCTCCACCCAATGACATGACCCATGGATCCATGGATAATACACCTTCGCACCATGGTTCTTTGATCCATGTGGATGTTGGTGGCCACCTGCCTATCCCACTTAGACCCCCACAACTATCTCTTTTAGTTCTTTTGTTTCCTTAATTGTAGCACAGTTTACTATTTTTAGCAGTTTTTCGGGTCCTAAACTTCTGGAGCTGTTTTGAGGCCCTAATTGACGCTTTTTTGGCAATCTGCCACAAAATATTTTTTGATAAAATCATATTTTCCATTGTAGTTCTCAGGCAGATCTTTCCAACAGGGTATCATGCACGTCGAACGGAGATAATATGACCAAGTTACGACCCCAGGAAGTTGGTTATCCAACTAGCCCCAACGGGGCACATAAACTCTTGGTGTTACATCTCATTAGGTTATGGTTTTGGTTGTTTAGGGTTTTCTCTTATTGTTTAATAATAAAAAGGCCCTTTAGCCTCATTGTAATGTAGTTCAGAGGCATGTAGCCACCACATCTCTTCTCAGAGATAAGCTATCATTGTCAAGCTAGTCTCATTTCCATATTGGTTGTAAGCATATCTCATTATTTGATATTAATCAGAGGAAGTGTTATTTCTGCTACATCTCTATATTTATGGTTATATTTGTAATTTGTTGCATTCCTATTTAAATTCAGACCACTCTTGCAAATACCGTGGGGATCATACGGATTAAAGTCTTTGGTGTTGAACATGAACTTTACTATTTCATTAGCTTCGATATTTTCCTCCTTCAAGCTCTCAATCTCGTATAATCTAATCTGCAAAGGAAGAGTGGTCCATGGTGCCTTCTTCCTCCTATGCAGCCCTACTGATAACCATGTGGAGATATGGTATGAGACCTCTTGCATGACCAACTTGTCCATGGCATATATTAGTAAAACATGCAGAGGCTTCTCTCTGCCAAATATCTTGATGAAGGTGCCACTGGGTGAAGCATACCAATATGCAATGTCAAGTATTTCCTTCATCACCTCTTGGGACATGCAAGGTGGATCCTGCTCAAAGATAAACTTTTAAAACGAGATAATTAAATGGTTAGTCAGCCTCGCCATAACTCCTCTATAGCTTCAGTCAAAAAGCAACTTGCAATAAATGTTGACGACTATCTCTTTCAGTGTCCATGTCCAACTCATGCCATGAAACTGATGTTGGGCACATATTGCATAAAGTAAATACACAAACATGTAGAATCTTTCTTGCTCATCCTTGGGAAGATTTTGGGCATTAGTCACATGGACTTTCAAATGAAGGGCCAATAGATCCATCTGGTTGAATGGCCTTCCATCACTTACCAATTGGTCCAACACAACCACCCAATTTTCAGGAAAGGTCTTTGTGCTCTCTTGACCATATAATCGACATGCAAAGATGATGAAGAACTAGGAGGCCTTCCTGAGAGATTTTGTGTTGTAAACATGATTGGGTGTCATTCTGAACTTCGACGACTCTTTCACCCAACGCTTTACAATATCTATGGTGTTCACAAAGTTATTGGTGGCATAGAAAAGTGTGTCCATGTGGTTCACTAACTGAGGTAAATGATACATTCGGTGATAGTTCTCCACCCTAAAGGTGGAAAGATCTATCCCACTGGCACTACTCAATGTCATAGTCTATGTATCTGTGTGAGAGACAATCCATTGGATGATATCTGCACATGGGAAGGCGGGCTACCTGCATGCAACCTTGTGTAAGCCTGACCAGTGGATACTAATGTAAACCTGGCAATCCTCTAAGTCTTCCTTGAAGTCCTCTACAAATGTATCCTTGATTTCCTACCATGTTAACTTCATGCCCTTCTCAATGAACAATAAGTGTCTGCATAAACTGGAAAATTCACTGACACCTGCTCAATTGCTTCCCTAGTGCTACTCTTGACAGTATCCTTTGATGTAGCTATCTTGGAGGCCATGTTACCTGTAACTGCTAGAGAGTTTTTCAACAACTATTGTACCTAAATATATAGAGGAAACTCATGGCATGAAAATGTTAGTTTGAAACCAAAAGCACTTCAAGAACAGACCAAGCAACAAACTGGGCAAATTCTAGGAGGGATTGTGCAATCTTGGCTCATAGAGATGACTGGCTACCAACTGGAACTACGCATTGCGCAGTCCTAGCAGCTAGTCGGTAGATCTTGTTGACTAGAACTATGCAATGTGTAGTTCATTCTGGGCACAAGCCATGAGAGGCTACACAGTCTCAGTGGCCAAGGTTCAGGGCTGGCTCTTGGAACTGCACAATAAACAGTTGGAGCCAGACCTGGGTACCATTTACGTAATTCCATAAGCCAAGGTCAAGGCCTTGAACTCCATAAATGCATAGTGCATGCTTGGGAAAATGAGATTCTGGCCAAGGAAGCCTAGATATGCCCAAGGGGAGTGAGAAATCAAACAAATCTTAAGGATAGTGGGTTGGTGAAAATCTAAGTGAATGATGATGCATGCGAGTGAAACAAGTGAAGGAATCAATCAAACTGAAGGAAAACAAAAAATGTGGAGAGAGTCGCCGCAACAATGACCATTAGTGCAAAAACTGGGTGATGCATGCAACACTTGGGAAAAATAATGTAAACTTTGAAACGGGAACTATAAACTCAAAATGGGAACTCTGGTAAAAAAATGCCAAAAAAACATAAAAAACTGTGCTAAAAACGAAAAGTGTGTATACTGGAATAATGGTTTTTTTTTTAGGGCTAATTTTGAACATGTTTTAAAAATGGCAGTGAAAACAAAATTTTCGTGCAAAATATAGCTTGAAAACGAAAAAGTGATTATACTAGAACGATGATTTTTTTTTAGGGTCAATCTTATAAATTTAAAAAAAATGCTAGTAAAATGATCTAACAACATAAAAGTGTCTCATAAATTCTCATTTAACACCATATGGAAATCAAATATTTTATTTCAAGAGACGATGCATACATCAGTTAGATAAATTTTCTTAAACAATTATTCAAAATCACTCATATTTTCTTGCTTGCCATCAAAATTCACATCTTCAGATGAGTCACTGAATGCTGATGAAGATGTTCCATATTCTTCTCTTTCATCAAGTAGTGCCCCATCTGAGTCCACATGCATACCCATCATTTCAGGTTTCAAATTTCTTCTAGATCTACGACTGGTTTCAGCAGACTCCCATCTCAATACTGTTCCTTCTGGTAACAACCTTTTCAGAATCTCTATCGTCTTGAAGCGAAGAGTTCCCCTCTTTGTCAAATTGAAGTCATAAACAATTATGTCAACATCCTCCAATTTCAATATGTCTGTGCGGCGACAATTTATATTCGTACCCTTTCTTTTTCTCTTTCCGCCATTTTGTTTGTCAACTACCATCTCTAGCTTATACACACCATTGAATGGGTGTGTATTTGTGGCATACCAATGTACTTCAACACTTGTAACATCCTCATTTTATGTAAAGACCTTTATAACTTCAACAACCCAAAATGGATAGCCATTGAGATCTCCATTTGCTAGCACTGCGATCATGCAACCCTCTTTAATATCCTATACTGAACCCCTGTAAAGGTATTCCATGGCTTCACGTTGTGCACCAGATCTTCTGGAACCAATATACATCTCTCTTTCCTCTTCCTGTTAAGAATTAATGATACCTTGAGATTGTTGTTGTTCAACAATGTTTATTTCCTCATGTGCATTCGACACATTTTGTGGCAAAATAAATGGATTTTTCAAAGGTATATCTTCATTTGTTCTTGTTGAAATGATATCACTTTGATTATTGAAAAATGACTCCCACCAAACTGAATCAGCAATGTCAAAGTACTCATATGTATATCTAATACATTTTTTTATTTCTTCTAGGCAATCACAATAATTTATATCTCTGTTTTGTTTGCGTGCATTATGAACTTCACCAACTGATTGTAATAACAATATTTTTGATGCAAATATTGGATGATCTGGAATGAACTTCAAAAATTGCAAACCTGATAACGGTGCCCATTCTGTAGTAGTTGAATACTTCTTGCCCCATATTAGTGTTTTCCCATCAATTTTTTTGATACGAAATTGATGTTGGAAGCTAATGTCATTAAGTTGTTCAATGCATTTCTCCTCGCCATATGATCCCATAATAAACCTTCGCATGTCAACAATTTCTTCCAACACATCAAAAGTAGGCTCTGGCATGTATGATTTCTTAATACATTCAATTAATGATGGCATGCTCCCAGCTTCCTTCCTCCTCAATGTGACTGAAAAACGACTGAACATCTTATCAATATGGTCATGAGTGTGCCCAACAAGGAAACCAACCTTTACCTTCTGAAAAATTCTCAATTCAACAAGCATGTTTAAATATCCAAAAACAACATGATTTTTGTTTTCATGGCAAGTGTTGTCCAGTTGTAGATACAAAACATTAGGAAGATTACCAAACCAATGAGAAAGCACATCATGAATTATGGTTATGGTCAGATTTGCATTGTTATGAATATTTGGAGCTGTGAAGTACACCTTTGGCAACATTTTCCCATCAACCGACCAAGCGATACTGAATAAAATTTTCCTCCTGTAAATTTTTGGGTGTGCGAAAAAAATGTGGTAAAAGTGTTTTCTTCTGGTCCATACCATCAATTATCAAACCCAAATATTTATTCGGATTATTATAACACTTCTTTCAATGCTTGTACAACTTTTTTTGTTCATTTTTTTGTTGTTCGCGATGCTCCTGAAGTTCTTTGACAATTGAATATACACAACATAAAAGAAACCCATTAAGAAATATGTTTTTATACTTGATGAATATGCAATCTTAAAAGTTAAAATTATGAATGCATACCTCTTTCTGACCCTTCACATTTGTCCCTTTTTTATTTAAGAGAAGCACATGTACTGCAAATCCCCATCCTTGTCTTCTTAGGAATACGAACATTGTTGAATTCTTTCTTCCATATCTTCACAAAATATGGATATCTAATAAACCGGCCATGTCCCTCAGCACCTTCTGCATATTCTTTTTATAAGTTGTAGATTTCACGTCTCGAAAAATTATCTGGAATATGTATTGTCTCTCTATTTGGCATACACTCTCCATGCTTTGAAAAGAAATATTTCATCCATGACATTGCAATGTTTGATAATGGCCCAAACTGTCTTTTATGACGTATTTCAGAATAAAATGTGGGATCCTTTTCCAAACTTTCTTGAATTCTCGAGAGACGAAAATTCCCAATCGAATGAAACATTTTGAAAGCTTTTCTACAGATAAATAAAGTCTTAATATGATAATCATAACCTGACAATGTAGATTGCATGCACCCAACTAAATATGAATTTTGCATGCTTTTATTCATTGACAAATATCTCTTCCTTCTCTCAAATGCAAATTTGAAATCCATATGTTTCAAGCAATCTTTTTGACAACATTCACTTGAAATGAGTGCGCTAATAGAACTTCTTCTCGTCAGATATTCTGCTCTACCCCTTGTATAGCTAGAACATCTTGCATTGATACGAAAAGGTCTGGTCCTACTCCTCGATACAATATTTCTTGGCAACATCTCCATCATTAGATCATCATTTGTATAAGGATTTGTATCATCATTAAGAGGAATGTTATCCACACTATGATCAACTGTGCTTTTAAAATACTGACTTGGAGGATATTCTTCATCTTCCCTTTCTTCATTGCCACTGTCATAGTCCATAGAATTCGGACTCAATGGAAATTTTGACTCGATGTTTATTGGATAATATTCCTCATGTGCATTTTCAATGCTGCTCTCACGATCCATAGAATTAGGACTAAGTGTATCATTTTGTCCTTCATCACTGCTACCTTTATACTCATTAGAATTAGGACTAAGTGCATCATCATGTCCTTCATCACTACTGCTCTCATAGTCCTTAGAATCAGGACTAAGAGGACATTGTGACACTCCATTCTTTTTAAATTCATCATCGCGCTCTTCATCACTGTTCCTCTCATAGTCCTTAGGATTAGGACTAAGTGGACACCGTGACACTCCATTATTTTGAATTTCATCATCCCGATCTTCATCAAAGCTACTTTCATAGTCCTTAGAATTAGGACTAACTGGACAACATGGCATTCCATAATTTTGAAATTCATCATCCCGCTCTTCATCAAAGCTCCTCTCATAGTCCTTAGAATTAGGAATAACTGGACACCGTGACACTCCATACTTTTGAAATTCATCATCATGCACTTCATCGTTGCTGCTCTCATAGTCCTTAGAATTAGGACTAAGTGGACACTTTGACACTCCATTCTTTTCAAATCCGTTATCACGCTCTTCATCACTGCTACTCTCATAGTCCTTAGAATTAGGACTTAGTGGACACCGCGACAGTTCATTCTTTTGAACTTCACCATCTTGCTCTTCATCACTACTGCTTTCATAAACCATAGAATCAGGACTGAGTGGACACCGTGAGACTCCATTCTTTTGAAATTTGTCATCAAGCTCGTCATCACTACTACTTTCATAGTCCTCCGAATTCGGACTAAGTGGAATCTGTGACTCTTTATTTATTTGAAATTCTCCATCTCCTCTTTCATCTGTGTTGCTGTCATAGTCCTTAGGATTAGTACTAAGTGGAAGAATTGACTTTCTATTCATAGTGGAAGAATTCCCATTATATTCATCCATATGAATAGAGTTGTTACGCGATAAAGATGTTGATGCTCTATAAATCGAAACTTCGCTATCAGGACAATCCATCCCTTTCAAATAGAAGATGTTCAATGATACAAATGGAGTGTCTCCTAAAGATATTATATAGCTTAGAGAATGAAATTTTCCCTCCAAAAAAATTTCACAAAAATATTTTCCTCCTAAAAGTTTGTGAGATATATTTCACTTCATTATTTTACTATGCAATGTAATGAAAAATGTAAACTTAATTTTTTTAATGAAATAAATCATTAAAGTTAAAATTGTAAACTACAACTTCTACCTAAATTATTTTAATAATCAAAGTATATAATTTTTACTAAAAAATAGAATGTTTTTTTAAATTTTTTTAATACATTTAGAAATAAGGTAATCCCAGATTCACCCTGCTATAAAACAATTCCAAACTGTTCGCTTTATCATATTTTCATTCATCGCCATAAAAAAACTAACATGTTAAAATTTATCAAAACTAATTAATCCCACATTCACCATACAATAAAACATCTTCGTAGTTTCACCTATATATTCCATTATCACTATTACTCAAGTTACATCAAGGTTTGCTGAGGTTCGTCAAAAGACTTGGAGCGAATTTGTGGAGCAGCTACATTGGGATCAACAACATATTCAACGAAGAATTTCCACAATTGAAAGGTCAGTTAAATTTTTTTCCTTGAAATTTCTCATATTAAATTAGTTTAACGAAGTAGATTTATTTTCTAAACTTAAAATTCTTTGTCAACCAAATTAAAAAATATGTCCATCATGAGCATGGTGGGCCCGGGCAACCCCATCCTACAATCGACCACCACTAGATTTTTTTTATAAACTTAAATTTTTTTGTCAACCAAATTAACAAATATTTTCGACGTGAACATGGTGGGCGCGGGGCAACCCCATCCTGCATGCCCACCTCATACGCGCCACCGCCCCCGCCCTCTCCTCCCCTCCCCTACGCCCCATAC
>APFE031206214.1:3850-49506 GCA_000404065.3 Pinus taeda
CGATGGTTTTCGGTCCATGGTTTTGGACGTGATGGTTTTTGGTCCATGGTATTGGATGCTTCGGCATGTATAAATATGTATTGTAACATTGAAAGGAACATAATGAAAAATCAAGCTGGCAGTCCCAGTTTTGGGATCCAGTGGGAAATCTCTATGTATATGTGTTTTATGTGTTATGCTCTCGCATTTTTATTTTTCATGTGATTTAGAATTCGTATGCAGGTAATTTTTGTACGGGGTTGAAACCTACATATCTCTCTAAAGCTACTACTAAATCTATGCACAAATGGAAGCAAACTAATGAAATTCACCACTACTTGCAATGAAACAATGTCAAAATTAATTCAACAATTAATATATGAAATAACCTAAGAATACAAGTACAATAAGAGGAACCTGTGCTACTATGGTTGGTCCCCAACCCAAGAGCTTCAACCCTCTGAGTCAACTCAGTGCTGGATAAAAGAAATGCTCATTCTGATTATCATATCAAAAATTACATAACATTGTTTTGCCACAATCCTTTAACTCGAAAATTCTTAGTGGTCTTACATAAAAAATCTGAATCCTAATGAGGCTCTATGCCTCCTTATTTATACAACTAAATTCTCCAACAACTTCCTTAAATCTAGGGAGGCTTGGCTCCCAAACTCAAGATGACCTGGTGCTTAACTGTCATTGGGTGAGGATTTAATGGGGAAGATACATCTCCCATAATCTCTTCTTGTCTCATTCGAGTTCCTGCACCTTAATTAGCCAAAATTGCCATGATTTTCTCCCAAAAACCTACAATCAATGCACATTAAACCATTAGACATAAAATCTTACTTTTACTCATCTCACTAAGAAAGATATAATTAAAACATGTAAGGAATTATGAGAAGAGTTGGTTTTAGTAAGCTTGGAGGTGTATTAAGGTCCATATAGTTACCAAATGATGAGGATCATCATAATCTAGGTTGCATCATGATGCAAAAATGTCATAAAAATACATATATGGTTGGTATTGCTACTCAAGCTCCTGTTTTACATGAAAAATTTGCAAGAGTACTATAAAACATCATTAATTTTTTCTTCATATTTACAAAAGAGATTTGTGAAATTATGTCTGAGATGAGTTTCGGAATTGTGAATGAGATGGCCGATCATGCAAATATTCGAAGAGATGTATAAATAGGTTATAGACAATAATAAGAATCTTGAAAATATACATCTTTATTTAATACTTCAGTGTGCAACAAAGATTCACCTAGAAGATGCTGAATATTGTGTTCAGGCACAATATCATAGTCTAGATATGGCCCTGGCCCAAGAGCTGATCAAAATTTTAAAGGAATATCTAGAGAAATGTATACCTACTTACATGGAGATGTCCATGAACAATTTCAATAGAGTTGGCAATACAATGCTTAGCCATGAAGTTACAAAAAGACATAATATGACAGGTTTTCCCATGGACATGTTTCATGTTAAACTCTCAAGAAATGTAGGTGAGAGCCTTGGGGAATTTCTCTGTTAAGGTGTTACCCTGGATTTTGAAGGGGACAACAATTATTATTTTGGAAAGGGTTTATTAGGATGTAAGATCATAGTTTACCTTCCTAGAAGAAGCCAGTTTGATCCTAAAGAAAACATTATCATTGGGAATGTTTCTCTATATGGTGAAACAAGTGAAGCGTACTTCAATGGTATGGCAGCAGAGAGGTTTTTGTGATGAATTCAAGTGCGAAAGAAGTTGTTGAAGAATTAGGAGATCATGGTTGTGAATACATGACTGGTGGAACTGTGGTCATCTTTGGAAAAGTAGGGAGGAATTTTGTAGCTGGAATGAGTGGAGGTATTTCCTATGTTCTTAATCTTGATGGAAAATTTGATTCAAGATGCAATCTCGAGTTAGTAGACCTTGAAAATTTGAAGAGGAAGATGATTTCATTCCACTAAATATTATGATATAATATCACCCACATCACTCTAATAGTCAATTGACAAGAGAAGCCCTAGTTGATTTTGAATCTTTCCACCCAAATTTTATGAAGGTATTCAGACGAGACTATAAAAGATTGTTGCAAGAAATGAATGCTAGGAACATTGTGAAGGAATCAGAGGTTGACTTGATGAAGAAATATGCGTTTGAGGAGCTGAAGAGGATGGAAATTTTTTCTTCAAATCAACAAAGAAAAAAATGACAAGGCTTACAAGGTACATTTTCATGTAGTTCAAATCAGTTTATTTTTCATTATTTTTTATTTCAAATGTATATCATCATCAAATATTAACTCCAATGAATAAAATCCTTGATTCTTTCAAATGATTTTACAATGTAATCAAATATTAAGTTGTGTAGATGTCGAGTGTGATGGCTTGATCATGGGACTAACATTTCTAACTAATTTGCAAAAAAATGAATGGAAAGTGGTGCCAGAGAGACTTGAAAAAATAGATAATGTGGTTAAGCATCATGGTTTTCTAATGTATGAGCACGAGAGTCCTGCATATAAATATGTTGTAGCACAGATAAATGATTGGAAATAAGTGGTTGAGGAAAACAAGTCTAGGCCACTACTAATAACACAAACAACTAGGTGTGTGTATTGTGGAACCTCCTTTTTTCATCAATTTATAGTCTAGACATGATTTATTTTGCCATAATTATTTAATAAAATAGAAAGTGAAACATAATGTATTTATACAGTTCAAACTTCATATGTTATATTCACTGTATAAGTATTTTCCTTCTTGTAGAATGCAAAGATTCTTAATTACATTCCTTGTTTCTGTATCCTTTTTTTTTTGCTAGATTGTACACTTCTCTATATTCTTGACGTGTGAAACGTTTTCCTCCATGCAGGATAACATTGGATGTTCTCTTGGGAAAAAAATATCTGAATGGAATGAATTAGTGCACCAAGTATGTTGCCAAAAAGCATTTGGCTGGCTGCTCTAAACAAATAACTTTCCCGAATTCACTTGATGTGTATGCCATGCCCCTTGTGAAGGTGCATGTGTACTAGGAATAATTCAAAATATAGTACTTATTAAAAGTATTGAATGTGCCATCATTGATAAATATTTTGAAGAAGGTTGGATGGTTCGATGTCCACCTGAGAAGAGGACATGGTATGTGTCTTTGATTTATAATTATTAATTACATTCTTATGATACTTTTCATTTTGAAAATAAATTATCTGTTGTCTATGATGTGGTGAACTAGATCTTGATATGGATTGGTCATTGGGTGTAGGAAGAAAGTTTCTATAGTTGGCAATGGTCCAACTAGTTTGGTTGTTGTTGATCAACTTAATAATGCTAGGAACTCTGTCATTGTTTATGAATCTGTTGATCGAATTGGAGCTTTGATGTTATATGGAGTTCCCAATATGGAAACAAATAAAATTGATGTTGTCCAACAATGTGTTTTTCTAATGGAAGAGGAAAGTATTAATTTCGTTGTGAATGAAAATGTTGGAGTTGACTCTCTTTTCTCTATGGAGAAGCTTTACACTGAAAAAGATGCTCCGCTTTGGGCATCTGGTGCAGAAAAACCAAGTTACACTTCTATATTTGATTTCAATCATATTTTTCCCATTGGAGTTAAGGTCCGTGTTGTATAGTGTAAATTATATATATATATTGAAGGGATATTCGTATTCCTGGCTGTGAATTAATGAGAATATATTTTGCTACGGAGTTCCTTCATTCAATTACCAAGAGTTTATTGGATAGTGGATTGCGAGATGGAATGTTTATTTCTGCAAAAGGTAGAATGGTGGTTATCAATGGAGGAAGAGACACTAGAATTGATTGTATAGAAACAACCATAAGACATGGATGCAACAATGTTGTGAATTTGGAGCTCCTTCCACAACCCCCCAATTCTCGTGCTATTGGGAATCCTTGGCCTTAGGTTTGTCTTTGTTCATGTTCATATAAATAAAAATTTAACTATCTATTATTTTATATCATTTTTTACCCTTCTACAACTCCCTGATTTTGGGTCTTTGTTCACTTTTTGGTAGTGGGCTAAGTTTTTTCGAGTAGATTATGGCCACCAAGAAGTTATCACCAAGTTTGGCAAAGACCCTAGGTGATATGAAGGGTTGAAAAAAAAGGTTTATAGCTGATCAAAATGGAAAATTAAAGCAATTGTATTGATCAAGGTCAAATGGGAAAAATATGAGAGTGGAAAGTTCCTATTGAAAGAGATGGAGGGCACAGAGGAGATTATAGAAGCATAACTTGTTTTCTTAGAAATGGGATTTATTAGACCAGAACAGGTAAGCTATATTTTTATAAGCAACAAACCTACTTCTGAGGTGACATAAAACTTTAAATTTTGATTGGTAATCACAGTTTAATGATATTCTAATAAAATTAGTTGGTTCCTTTTGCTTGAACAAACACAAACTAATCATTCAGGTCCAATCTGAATTTAGTTGACAATAGTCATTGCTAGACTATGTTTTTTCTTCAGAAAATTGAGTAATTCAGTGATATTGCATCCTTCCCAATCTATAACATTGAATACACACATTTTAAACATTTATATTCTATGTCTAAATGATACTGGACATACACAACATATTTTCCAGAATTCCTCCATTTACCTCCACACTCTAATTTCAATTTTTTATTTGGTTTGATAGATTATTACAAAGAATCTTGATATGGAGAGGGATAACAAGTCAAATTTCAAAGCCAACTTTAGCTATTTTGCAATGAGTATTGATGTGTTTTTTCTATTGGTGACTATATACATGGACAATCACTTGCTGTTTGGGTCATTGTTGAAGGAATACAAGCAACTACTTAGATAGGTGAATTTGTGATGAAGGAAGACCACTTGATCACAACTTGTTGAAGATAGAGTGGAGGACAAGGATAAATGCCCAATGTTCACTTTCACAACATAAGTGACCGTTGGGAAAATTATTGTAGAAAGTCATAATCCCAGGAAAAATGGAAATAATATGCTAAACAGGCCACTCAAATGCCTTGTTATTGAAGTTATCAAAGGAATCAAAGGGTGAGCGCTCTGCTTTGAGTGTATCACATTTCTTTCTAATAATACTAAAAAGGAGGGTCTTTTGGAAGCATCAAATGCCTGTTCCAAGAACTTTGTGATGAAAAAAGGGTCTATACGAGAAATTTTAGTCCGATGAGACATTTCATCGTTTGCATTTATATCCCATTTTTTCCTATGTACATTGGCTATGACGTTGATGTTTGAAATCCACGATCATGCCATTGGAGGAGTGCAAATGTGGTTTCTTAGTACTTTTTCTTGACATGGAACCTGAATTTTCTCTTTGGGTTTTGCACAGTGATAGATGTTTAGCGCTAAAGAAGGAGAAATGAGTCTGTAAGTGTACGAAGGTAATTGGCACAAGAAAATTAGAAAAATGATTTAAACAATGACTAACTTCTTTGTTTGAATGAAAAATCCAAGGAGGACTCGAGATGTTCATGAACATAACTCCTAGTCCTACATCCATTGTGCAAGTTAGGTTTTTTTTTCTTTTTTGATGTATTATTTTCCTGTATACTATTTAATAACTTCATCTACATTCTTTTATTTATGGATTTGAAAATTGAAATCCTATCAGTTGTTAGGCATGCTAATGACATTAATTCTAGTGTTGTTTCTTCTAACTGAAAAGTCTATGCAATAGATAACATACATTAGGGGAATTTTGAGGTCTAAAATGGGCCTCCTAAGGAAATTATAAAATAATAGTGGAATAATAAAATAACATTAGATTACATCATCAAATTTTAGAGGGAAAAAAGAAAAAAAAAACTATTTTTTCAACTCGTATTTCGAACTTATCTCCCTGTGAGTTTATTCAAATTTCGAGTGGAAACACTCGTTGGGTGCAAAATTAAATTACCGATCCAAGGAGTACCCATGTTGCATACTTTAGAAGGACCCTAGTACACAAAAAATTAGAAATACATGGAAAACATAATTGCAATCTAATTTTCCTGTATTTCTCATTTTTCGTGTAGCAGAGTCTATTGAAAGTATGCAACGTGGGTTCTCCTATGATGATGAATTAAATTTTGCATCTAACAAGTACTCCCAATCAAAATTTGAGTAAAACCTTAGGGTGATAAGTTGAAAATACGAGTTGAAAAAGTAGTTTTATTATTTTATTATTTTTTAATCTTTTAATTTTTTTACTCCAAAAATGGTGTATCATCCCCCATGGTTGACATCATCATATTGAATCCTATTGGTTCTTATAAAGTTTATTTTGGTTGTACATTTTTCTTAGGAGGCCCATTTTAGACCTCAAAAGGCCCCTAATGATCCATCTAGCCTTTTAAAGTTGGTATCCATAATTTGATGAAAGGATCAATAACATTGTAGGTTGTATATCTTTCTTCCCCTTTCTTTCATCGTCTTCCTATTTCTTCATTTACTATGTATTCTTTGTATTCTCCCATGTTTACCTTCTTCTTGTTCTTCTATTATTCTAGTTTGATTCATTTCAAAGAGTTGAGTGTGATGTGAGCTACAAATTCATATATAACGCACATCAATATCCATCAGCTATACTTTACAGAACCTCTGTTTTTAACAAAATATTGCTTTCTTGTCCTATTTCTATACTTTAGCCAATTTTCACTTCAATCTTATTTTTCCATAGAGTTGTTAGCTGTCCTAAATAAAATAATCAAATAATTATTTATTTATTATTAAGAACATCATAACCAATTTTTTTTTATATCTATATTGTTCTAACACCATTCAGAGTTTGTTCTAGCAACTTGTTGACCAACTAATAGAAGATCACTTTATGTGAATCAATAAAGGAAAAGGGAAAAATATATATTAAGACTAGTGGTTTGATTTCTAGTCTGTTGAACATGTCCTCTTTGATATTTGATCATGGTGGTGTTGCATTCCTATCTAAGGTCCAGAAGCTTCTTTCCACCATGAAAGAAATACATATGAGAAACAATGATGAAGAAATAGATGGGGATAGTTTGTATGGGTAGTTGTTGAAATCGTAATGACTCATTTTATTGATGTTGGAGAAAGATTTCCTATCTACATTTGCCCTTAAAGGTACAAATCTTGCTTACAAACTCTAAAATTCACTTAAAAGTGTTGGTACATTTGGATTTCAAGATTCTTTATGAAAGTTGTTAGTCGTAAAAGTTTTAGTTTACACTATACAATAAAGAGTGGAAACTTCTAAGAATTATATTTATTCCAATTTTTTGAACTGTCTGGCGCGTAGATTTCACCTATTCATTAGTCATTATGTAAAGGATGTTAGTTTTACAAAAATCATGTACAAATTTGTTTGGAAATACCTTTGGTGTAGTTAGAAGAGTCGAGGGTCATTTCGAAGAAAGGATGTGAGAGATTTGGGGCCTTGATACTATTTTTGATGTTGTTCTAAATTGTTTTTATATTCTAAAATTGAGTATGGATATCTTCCCTTGATAACAACCTTTGAGAAAATCCAAGTAATTTGTCTTAGATTGTTGCACGTCTCATTTTATATGTTTTCTTGTCAATTTTGTAGTGCATTAAATCTCATTTGTTTCTAATATTGCAACTTTCGTCAATGACTTATCACTTTATCTATTTGTTCATTTTTAATAAATTATTGTTTGATGTATTGTACTTCATCTCATTATATTTTTACAAAAATAAGTTATTTATCTCAGTCGTCTGGTGTTTATGTGTGACTTTTGTCTAATTGGTGAGATCATGCAAGGAAAAAATTATGCACATGATTCTCATTAATATGAAATAAATTGTAGGAAGATTGTTTACATATTCTATATTTATTTAATAAAATTGTCTTGTACATTACATGTTTCTGAACTAATGTTTGACTTTACCTCGGATACCATGATAGAGGTTGTTAATGGAAAAGCTAAGATGATCAGGTGCATAAAACATTTTAAATTTATAAATCCCAACAAATGTTTTTGTTGAGGATGCTTTGGAGGACCGAGACTCAAATGTTCTTCTCAAAATGTCCATACCAACTAAAATGGCTGAGAGTGCGCAGTTTTCACTTAAGTGCATGAAGGTGATGGAAAATTATACTTTCTTAAGAGAGAAGAATCGGGTAAAACTTTTATGATGAGTGTGGTGTAATGATATTTTCTTGTTAAAATGGAGCCAATGTCATTCATCGAAGTTAATAGATTATGTAAAGAACTATTGCAATTCGAGCCAATTTACTTATTTTATATTATAGTTTTTGTTATTTCTTATTAACATACACACTTGTTGGAGATGAATTTAAAGTTAAAATGTGAAGGAATAGAACTCTCCTTTATTTCCCTTGTGATTAAGGTTATCAAGACTCTTGAATCTCTCTAGTAAGTGGAGATTTTCTCTACATTTCTTTTGTGAATAGTGTCAATAAAATGTTCTGAAAATTTATGCTCTATGAGTATTTATTTTGATTTGAAGACTTCAACCTTGTATTGAAATAGTTTCTTGTTTCAAAATTTTTGTTATCAAAACTTCTTAAGATCTTGTGAGTGATTTATTTTGTTGGGACTTCTTTTGAGGCACAACTCAAATGGTTCAGATTCTCGGAGACATGAAAAGGTTGCATGAAGTTGGGGCCCTTGATGAACATCTATGAACTGTTACTAAAGAATTGTTAGAAAAGGAAGAAATAACAAATTTACAGGGGAAACAAAGTACCAATGAAAGTGTAGTTTTACTCAAGCATCAAATTAAGCAATTTTCTAGTTTACTTGCAATGCATCAAACACATGAGAATTCCATTACCATATCAGTGCATATTACAATCAGTGTGAAATGAGATTGTTCTTTACAACTAGTATGGTAATTTAATGCCATTGCAATCAAATTGTGATGCCTCTTGCAAAGGTTCACAAGAATTGAGTGGCACTATATATATGCACCCAAAGTATCCAAACTATAAAAATCCAAAACAAGAGAGTAACCAATGTTTTCATCATCCACATTTTCTTCCTCTTAGTCACTTAGAACTATTAGTTTAGAATCCTTTTGAAGTTCAAAACAAACATGCTTGCAAGTATTTGTTGAAAGGGAGAGTCAAAACCTAACATATTTATTTGTTGAAAATTTGAGGTTGATACTTGGATCTTCGACATCTCTATTTGTATCAGTCACACCATCATTGCCATATGGCAAAAATTTTAACAAGTTTATGTGACGTTTTTACTATGCAATGATTCTTCCTTATGATACCTACTTTATGATTAGATAACGCAGTGTCTCCATAGTGTATTTCATCTCCGTGGAACTTATTGTCAACATGCCTAGAAACATTTTTTCATCTATGTGTGGGCACTGACTTCCTATTGGTTGTCCTATCCAACTACAATTTGATCCTCAAGAAGTGTAAGCTTCTATGTGTAAACACCAAAAATGTTATTTTTGATTGTTTAATTCAAATTACTAGCAGCTGAGGAGCTACAAGAATCAACACCATATTTTATTTGAACCTTAATAACCTTATTATCTCCAAGTATTTCCCTAATCACAATGACCATTAGATGCTCCTCATGGATTATTTCTCATATTCTATCTATTAATAAAATCCACAAAATGTATCCCTACATTTGAATCTTGGGAATAAAACATATGATTGTTATCATTTCAATTATCCATATCTCTTGGATCCCAAAAATCCATTTTATTTGGATAATGATGCAGGAGCATCAAAGCACCGTTAATCAAAATTTAAATTCGAATTCGTGAAAGAGGGTACATGGAAAATGATCTAAAAGGGGGCATTAATTTCCATATATTTAGTTAAAATGATAAATTTATTCCCTCAAAGGTAAAATCCATATGATTCTAGAAGATTTGATTTGTTCTCAAAATATGCCATGTAATTAAAAAGCAGCGATTCCAGGGGATTGTTAAGTGATTTCAGGAGGAAATCTTGGAATAGATGATCCACGCTATTGTAATCTCTTTTAAAAAGTAAAGTCTATCCTTTGTGGAAAAAAAAGCTAGCTATAATGTAGATTAGTGAGTGAGGACCAGAATCTTGGAAGGCCCCATAAATAAATAGAGGTTGGGTGTTCAGTTATATTTGTCATTGTTTGTTTGGGTGTGTTTGTTCGTGAGGCTTGATTCCAAATATGCGTGAGGATTGTTTTAACATGGTAGTGTGGGTTGAGATCTTGCCATAGAAATCAAGCGAGAGATGGATAATCAAGGAGTTATATTGTATTCAACCAAACTCCTTTAATGCAGATCACACTCGGGCAAAAAGGTTTGGGAATTGCGATTTAAATATTGCGATCAGAGTGCACAATGGAAATTAATTTAATTTTTCATGGGCCATAACCCACAAGTACATGAATTGTATAAAGATGTAGCTTTGCTGCATCAAATTGGTATCAGAGTAGAAAAATATTCTACACGAATTGGAAAAAGGTATGATTATATTGTGAGTTAGTCAGCATTGGTATTTATATTTTTGTGCAGGAAGTAGGAGAGGAAGGTGAGAATATTTATAGTGGCCTAGAGCATGGAGTGCTCATATGGGTCCAAAGGAGAGAACTAGGGAGATGTCGAAAGATTGAGCTCAGAGGAGAGAAGCTTAGTGAGGTATCATGTAGCAGGGAGGACTTGCTATTGTAGAGGTTTTGTTGCAGCTCATGAATGTTGTTATGAGAGACCAAGAAGGCATATGACCAGGAGGTCATAAAATTTTTGTACCTTGGGAGCCTGACGCAGGAGCATTGGAGCACCCTTAATCAAAATTTAAATTCAAAGTTATGAAAGAGGAGACGTGGACAAAGATCTGAAAAGGGGCATTAATTTCCATTAAATTTAGTTAAAATGATAAATCTATTCCCTCAAAGGTAAAATCTATATGTTTCAGAAGATTTGATTTGTTCTCAAAATGTGCCATGTAATTAATAAGGAGCGATTCTAGGGGATTGTTAAGTGATTTCAGGAGGAAATCATGGATCCTAGATGATCCACGTTATTGTAATCTCTTTTAAAATGTAAAGTCTATTCTTTGTGGAAAAAAAGCCAGCTATAATGTCGATCTACGAGTGACGACTAGAACCTTGGAAGGTCCTAGAAAAAAATGATGGTTGGGCATTTAGTTATATTTGTCATTGTTTGTTTGGGTGTGTTTGTTAGTGAGGCTCGATTCCAGATCTGCGTGAGGATCGTTTTAAGATGATAGTGTGGGTTGAGATCTTGTCACAAAAATCAAGTGAGAGATGGATGGTCAAGGAGTTATATCATATTCAGCCAAATTCCTTTAACATAGGTCACACTCGGGTGGAAAGGTTTGTGAATTGCGATTTAAATACTGCGATCAGAGTGCACAATGGAAATTAATTCAAATTTTCATGGGCCATAACCCACAGGTCCGCGAATTGTGTAAAGATTCAACTTTGCTGCATCAGATATGCTTTATGTATAACCTCAAAACCAACCCTATTATAAACTGAAGGATCATTATGTCGTCTTGAGTCTTGACAAAGTACGATGGAATGAAATTCGGTGAGGACTAGATCCAGGTTTACCATGTCAAAATGTAGGTTCATTAAGATGATGGCCTCGGTTTGAATAAATCCACCACAAAAACTAGGACCACCCATACTTATCGTTTCCATATCTCTTTCATCATCAAGACTAAAATACTGAGGACCCATAACCCCTAGATGCCCAGGGTAGCCATTGAAATGCAATTTATTAGAACACATGCCATGTCCACAAGTTTTTATATTTAATCTCTGCATCTAATGTGGCCATTTCTTATTATGAGTTTTACCACATCTAAAATTGGCACCATTCACATCAATTTGAAGAAGTATACAAAGGTCACATAATTTTTCTCACATTTACAACTTCTCTCACATTTGTTGGTTCCTGAAGCTTGAGCACTTTCATAACAAAAATAGGCAAAGCCAAGTAGCAAAAATAGTCCACTCTCTTTTCATCTCCTGATACTGGAATGAAGTTTTATTAGAGGCACTATTTGTTTGTTTGTTTTGGTGAGAAAACGGTTTGCTTTTGGTTTTATGTGACTTTAAATTTATCATATGTAGCATGTTGAGAAATGGGAAATAATAATGTGTGAAATTTATCTTGCTGAAATTGATATTGAATGAGAGGATACATAGTTTAACCAAGTTATAGTTCGCTTTGGTAAAGGTGGAGAGACATCTTAAAAATCTACCTAAGAATACACCATATAAAATGTCTCCACATAAGTAATATATGGATATTTCTTTTGCAGATATGTTCTTTTTTCTACCCAAGATATCACAGTAAGAAAAATATTCACATTGTAGAAATTGTTTGAGGATTTCATTGAGGTCGATTTTTCTGATGTCCTACTTGATTGATACCTTCTCATATGCTAGGAAGGCTTTAAATATGAATTAATATGTTCTTGAAATAGATCAGATTCAAATTTTATAGATATAAGGGATAAAAACAAATGTAAATGCCTTTTTTTTATTGTTACTTGACTCTGTTGTGGGTAGGTTACATAAAGTATGATTGGAAAAATGATGGGGAGATAATGCAAAGCATGTCTTGGGTATGATTCATTTGTTGTTAGAGATCCTTCAGACACCTGACCCATCGACTTTGGAAATGTTTCTAGTATGGATTCCTATGGTTTTTAATTTTTTCATTCTTTCACCTCATGGTTATTTTTGGAAAAAAAATGTTTTAGGAATGCCAAAAAAGACATCGGTGGATAGGTAAACACTTTTTTTATAATTTCAATGTCCATTCCATGATATGCTCTCTTTATTATTTGATTGTATTTTGAATGTTTCTTTTGATTTTGTTTTCCCTTTTAACTATGAATTGAAAATACTTGGTATCATACCCATTTAAACGAAATCTAAAGCTTGAAGATGAAATTAGTATTACACGATATTGATTAGAATCCTTTTAACTATTTTTTGTTAAACTATTTTCATGACTATCAGAAAAGTTTACTTTTATGTTTTTATTTGAGAATATGTTGTTTATATACTTGACCAATTTCATGCATTAGAAAATGAAACATTTTTGTGAAGAAAAAAAGGATTAAACATCACACCTCAGATTATTTTTTTTCACAAGTTATCTACAACTTGATATTTTTAACATGTAACTTAGTTGTCATGATTGTGCCTAGGATTACCTTGAATGTTGAATAATAAGTTACTAAGGTGTTCTTTTCTATGGTGAGATTTTAATTTCTTTGTTTATATAGGTCATCTGGCCACATGGTGGCCACTATTGCCCAACTAAAGAAAACTTGTTCGAGTTTCTTGCTTGTATGGGGAAAAATAGCTTTGACATTACTGATGTTGATGTATATGGCACATAGATTCTTTATAGTCTTCTTTATTTTATATTCTAGTGTTCATTTTATTCCATGCCTTATTTTATACGTTGTAACTTCTTTTGTTTTCAAAAAAGGAACTCAGTATTGATGGTAAGAAGTAGGAATTGAGGAAAGAGTATGTCAATGACACAGAAGCGACAAATACAAGAATGAGAGAGAAGAGAAATGGTCTAGTGATACCCTTGGATCCAATATCTCGGATAAGTGATGAGCACTAGTATTGCAGCAAGAATGTTGCAACTCCTAGGGCTACCAATTTACTTTATCAACTCGGGGTTTGTACAAACTTGGAGGCGATAGTGTTGTATACACAAGTAAATGTGATGGGTCTTGTCTTTGTCACTACTAAGCTGGTGATAAAACACTATGGTTTTTCAAACCAGACCTCTATGGATTAGAAGAAGCTTGATTACCAGTGAGGAAAAGAGAAGTCTACACTAAGAAAAATCTTGTCTATTGCAATAAGGAAAAAGCAAGAAATCAAATGCTTAAACACACCATTTTCTAACTAACTACTAAGAGGCTTTACTTCAAAAGAATGTTAAGTTAACATGGATGCAATCCAACTATCATAGGCATGAAAATTAAAACATCAAACATTCTACTGTTGTGCATGTAAATGAACAAAATAAATCTATTTTTCTTTTTGTCTTTTTTATGTGAAAGTGTGAAAGCTAACTTCTTTTAGTGATGTGGCAGGTGGCTTATGGATGATGGTGAATTGTTAGAAGGTTGGGGAGACCAGCGGGGCTCCTTTTCTAGCTTCCTAGAGGTTTTTTCCTCAATTTGGCCTCAAAAAATGCCACTACAGGTAAACCTGCATGATGTCCTAATGCGTTCTATAGGATGTCCTAAAAACCTACAGGATCCCTGTATTTCTACAAGATACAACCAAGAGAAAAAGGATGGATGTTGAATGTGATGGAAGGCACAGGGAAGGTGGTTGGTGGATGTAATGAGGCAAGGGAGTGCCTAAGACCACTTTAGAACTCAAAACCAGAGTTAGGAGATGGTTGGATTTGTTGAACAAGCTTGGAGAAGTTTTCTTGTGAAATGATGAAATTGGTGAGGGTTTTAGTGAAAGGAAGGAATGATCATGGCTGGATGAGGATGGGATGAGGTTTTTGATCATAACATCTCTATGTACTATTGAAACTCTTGCAGTACATAAAATATGGACATCTATTCAAAAATCATGTAAACAAGAAGAATTTTTATTATATAAGGAAAACAGAATTTCATGAGCTAGCTACCTAGTTCGTGCATGAGGAAAACTTGCAAAATAAGATGGAACATTGATGGGATCTAATGTAAGACTGAATATAGAAGAAACGATAACTAAATCCTACTCTTGCAAACTGATCAAAATTTGGCCTAAGTACAAAAAACCCTAAATTCCATGAGAAAGTATAATTTTGCCTTTTTGGGGCTGCATAGGAGTTCTTTCCTCAAACCATGATCCCTGAAGGAAGGAGTGAGGCAAAAACCACCTACTACCAAATTTTTGATGATCCTTTATCTCTTCTAAGCCACTAATGAAGTAAAGCACAAATGGAAGCAAACTAATAAAATCTACAACTACTATAATGAAATAATTCTAAACAAAATTCCACTATGAAATCAACTAAATGTACAAATACAAGGAGAGGAGCCTTTACTACTAGGGTGGGGCCCTAACCCAAGAGCTTCATCCCTCTGAGCCAACTGAGTGCTGGATCAAGGAAATTCTCTCATTATCAAATGAGAAAATTACATAACAATGTCTTCCACAAGCCTTGAACTAAAAAATGACTAGTGTTTTTACAACAAAAATTTGAATCATAATGTGGTTCTAGGCCTCTTTATTTATACAAATGAAGTCTCCAACGACTTCCTTCAATCTAGGGAGGCTCGGCCCCAAACTCGAGATAAACTAGCTCTTTAACTGTCACTTGCTTGACTGCCTTTTGATCTCCATGACTTGGTCGCTTGTACTTTGAGCTAGTGTGATTGATGGAGGAATATTTGAATGAGTGAGGATTAAATGAGGAGGATTTACCTCCTACAACCTCTCATTCTTGTCTCATTTTAGTTTCATCCTTTAATTAGCAAAAATTTCCATGATTTTCTCTCACAAACCTGCAATCAACGCACATTAGTCCACTAGGAATAATATCTCACTTTAACTCATCCAATTAAACAAAATACAATCAAAATATGTAATAAATTGTTAGAAGAGTTGATTTGACTAAGCTAGGAGGTGGATTGAGGTCCATATAGTTACCTAATGATGAGGCTCATCAATAATACACACACATAGAGACTGATGGTCAAGTCTTCAAAGTAGGTGAATTCACCCACAATGTCTTGGCAATACAATGATAATGCTTTGAAGTGATGAAGCATCATTTCATGTGTAAATTGCAGTCCAACCATTTGAAGTTGGAAACTCATATTGTGATTCTTTAACATTTCATATAATATAATTTATGTGTTTGAAATTATTTATTGTTGCACTTGATATTATTTAGTATTGTAATTAACATATGCAACTTTGTGTTTTCATATTAGATGAACATGCACAATATATGACATTTTTTAAATTTAGTCACACAATCATACTAATTGATTTACGCTGATTAATAATGAACGCATAACATCAATCTAAAACTACTAAACTAGTAGTTTATAATGATTAATGATGAACACAAATAAAATGAATATACGACTAAATTAGTCAGTCATAATGATTATTAGTGAAAGTATATGAAATGAATATAAACTACTAAATCAGTTGATTATATAATGCATATGAAACTACCAAAAAAATATAAATGAATATTGCAAATGTTAAATTTTTTATTACAAATGACGACTAAATTTTGCACATATACGACTATTAGTAGCTAACTTACAATATCTTATAACACGAACAAAATTTAGTCATATTTCTTTCGTCATTAATTGGTTTCAAATGATGACTAAAATTTGCATATATATGACTATTAGTAGCTAATTTATAGAATCTTATAACATGACCAACATTTTGTTCATATTTCTTTGGTCATTAATTAGTTTTCTCAAGAGATCATATAATAATATATTGTGTTGTATATTTGGTCATTAATTGTGGTAATTAATAACTAAATCAATGAGTAAATTAATGACCAAATTAATGGCTAAATATACTAATAGATGATTAAATTGAGACAACAAATCAATGACTAAAAGTTGGTCGCGTTATAAGATATTGTAAATTAGCTCCTACTAGTCACTGACTAAAAAATGATCATTTATATGCAACTTTTAGTAATTTTTTAGTAGCTAATTAGTCATTTTGTACTAGCATATGTTACAATGATAAAATGTAGTTGAGTAGGAGGGAAAAAACTTCCACGGGATGGAGCAACATGAAGGATTGTGATGAATGTGTTTGATGGCCATGGATTGAGGAGACTTACCCGTATATGGTGTCATGAGAATTGGTGGAGGTTTAGGAAATGGTAAAAACGAGTTGGGAAACATGGAAATTGAATGTAGGAGCAAAAAACACTACGCAAAATTTTGATCTTGGTAATGGAATTTTCCGAGATGGTGTTGTCGAGGGCGACAACCTTTTTGAAGTGGGGGAGGATGTAAGGACTTCAAGTTGGGAGCTACCAAGGGAGTCGAAAAATTGAAGTCATAGTGTGGATGCATCCATGATGTGCAACATGCACCCATATTCGATTAAAGGTGACTCAGGTGGAGGTGTTCGATTAAGTGTGACCCCATCATCAGCTAAAGGCGCACACATGTATATCGACAAGTTAAAGGTGATGCTTGGGTGAGTGCATGTAGCGGGTCCGTCGTGATGGGCGGGTGCCCACCCAATGAGATGAGTGGCTAAAGTATAACGAGCAGAATGTTCGAGCGAAATCATGGGTGTGCACCCCAGGCAAACGAGTCACCAAGTGGGCGAGTCATCTGAGTCGAGTTAGCCAGGAAAAGGACGTGTTGTGGATGGATGGTTGGCTTAGTTGAAGAATTTATGAAGGGTGCTGTTGTGTGGAGCAGACATGTCAACTGAACATGTGGATGGTCCAACTCATGGGAAAACCAATGGATGTGACGGTTCATGGAGTGTTGGCATGGAGTGTATATATTAGCGATGAGTGCCACTTGTTTGGACATCATCGAATCAACGAACAATAATTCGTTCAACATGGAAATAGAATGAAGGGCACATAAATACAACCACAAAGTTAAGGACAAGTTCAGGGGGACAAGTTAGGTCATAGGGTAGAAGAAGACATAGTACATGTGGAGGATTGTGTAGTTCAGGAAGTTAACATTTCAAGTGGAGGTTGGACCGTTCAGTTAGTGTGGTAAGGGATAGGAAGGACGAGAGTTTGACAAGACAAATCTCAGGGTTTCAGGGCATGACATGTAGTGTGGATATTTGGTGCAGACGGACAGAGGCAGTAGTGTGATGGGCATGTGTTGCACGACTGGTGCACAAAATTGGAAAAGTTGGGAAAGCCAATTTGGGAGGTTGCCTAAGGTTGTAAAACATTGTATTTTGTAAATTTAAATGTTGCAAGATTGAAAAGTGAATTGCACAGACTTGTTAGGGAGTTGCCCCTCCCTTTTATAATTGTTTTACTTTGTTTCTTGATAGTATTTATGATTTCTATTGCATGATAAGAAGATAAATATTGAACAAGATAATGAAACAATGTTTATTCCACTGCATTATAAACACTTGAGAAATTTGACTAAGTGTTGAGTATGTGTAGTCTGTAAGCTTAAGTAGTGGGAAACAAAAGAGTTCAGTAGCACCGCACCTGGCCTATGTGTGGTTGGAAGAGACCACTGGCATAGGGGCATGACACCCTCTGTAGTTGTATATTTTTATAGGAGTTCATATCACCATGTGAATAAACTAGACACAAAGCATCTCAGATGTACTTTCTTGACCAAATCATACTTCAAATACGGAGTTTCGAAGAGTACGCATGAAGAAAAAATCATACATCTATGACTGAGTTGTTATAGTATACATATTGAGGAAACTCCATATTGATCAATTGTGTGAAATTAATGTCAATAAATTCACATAAAAAATAAAATTTAAAATTTCAATATAAATTAAAATAATATATTGAAAAATTAAAATATTAGAAACTAATTGGTTAGATATATACAAACATTTTTATAATTTAAAAAACAAAATGTATTTACTCATTCTTTAAAAATATATATTTTCAATATATAATATATAATAAAAAAATTAAAATAATTAAAATAACAATTTATTTTTAAACTCATACTATATCACTTTTGGATTTGAACTTATAATTTCTTTCAAAGATGCAATTATTAAACTTATTAATAAAATAATTCTACATTACCCATTATTAAGAGCTTTATAATTTAATATTTTTGAAAGTTATAACAAAAGTTCCATCTCATATATTCTTATTTAAACTTAAATGAGCAACACTTGTGCATATTAGAATTCTACGAAAAATATATAATCAATCCTGTACGAGATGGAAGACGAGTGATTTACAACATTATTTTTTAAAGGGTATTGTTGATGGAGTGCATAAAAAGATGTTTCTTATTGCAGTGTAGTACACTAATATATATTTATGAAATTCATAATACAATTAAAATAATAATTCAATGTCCTTCTAAAACAAAAACTTATTTAATCAAATTAATATAAAATTATGATAAAATAAATATTGTCTATAACAAATTCGTTTTCAACTTCGAACAAATTCAACTTACTTATTGTCTTTTACATTAATTAAATTATATTTAAACTAAGTAGTAGGGGCTAGATACTGTGTAGCACTTGTTACAATAAAAAATGAAATCAATTTACAAACGTAAGTGGATGGAAAATGTTAATTAATAATAGTCAAAATTGAAGAAATTATAATATCTAAAAAAAATCCATGTCATTTATAAGGTAATTATTTTATTTTTTATAAGTGATTGGAGACTTCCACAATTATTTATATTTTGTGGATGATTTCCGGAATAAAACTTGGTTTTTTAATTATTATTTTTTTTATTTATATTTTCATTATTTACTTTTTTTATTAAATATTCTCGATTATAGATTGAGTTGCATAATTTACATAACTTTTAATTTTAATGTTCTAAAGGTTTTGCAAAATGTTAAATTCATTTATACATTTAAAAATATAATCTATACAATGAATGTTACAATCTTATAAACATTATATCTCTAATTTCTAATTTATAACAATTATAAGTGCAAGTTATTTAATTTGTAAAATTTGACTATTTTTGGGATTTTTCAAAGGGTTGAATTTATTTATGATAAGAAATCATAATCAAGCAAAGAAAACTATTTCAGTAATTAGTTACACCTTGCTCTTAAGTGTGAGAATGCAAAAGTACAGTAAATGCATTTCATAATATATTTCACATTTCCAAAAATGTTAAAAAATATTAAAAAATTAACTAATTATAAATTTATTTTAAATTATATTATTGTGGTTAATGCATCAATATATGATAAAACAAATACACTTCATGATACATCTCACATTGCCAAGATTTTAAAATATCATAAAAACAACTAAATTATAACTTCATTTTAAAATTTATATCTATAAAGAATTATAAAAATAAAACCAATATATGAATTAAACATATATATATTTAAAAGAAAAATATTCTTACTTATAACTAGGTTTTCTTCCAATGTTATGACTTAAAATTCAGTTTTTCATAATTGGAATACATAATAGAAACAAAATTTCTAGAAAGAGAAACTACAATGTACATTTTGGATGAATACGTCACACATTTTCATGGACCCTAAACTCGAAAATTCACGGTGAAGAGAGAGAAATATCACTCAATTTAAAGAGAATTATGGTTGATTAACCCTTGGAGAGAAATATAATTGTTTAATCAAAAGGGAGTTTTGGATGTTCATTCATAAATAATTTAATTTTAATTTAATTGTAGATAAATTTAAAGGTTGAACATCCAAATAAATTGGAAAAAACAATTAATACTAAAGTAATAAATGACAAATAAGGGTGGGTAATATTGAGTATGTAAAGTTCCTAAATGATTATTAAATAATTAAGAAGGTTATTATAATGATAAAAGAATAACCATAAGAATAAGAAAACATATCCTATAAATTAATTAGTATTATTATATAGGATTGCTAATAAGGGAAGTTATTGATCTTACTACTAGATATTGTTTATGTAGTATTAATATTAATATTAATATTATTAGTACTATATCATAGTATTGGATTGTATGATTCCAAATTAATATAGCAATATTATAATCTATCGATAAGGAGAGAATGAACTCGTAATTAAAGCATGAAATGAGTAACGGTCGTAGGCATATCCAACATGTGGAAATCTCAAAAGAACTAATCGCCCATTTTTAGACCTTGTTCACAGAACTAGGTGAGGATTAGAATGAGTCCATCTCCAAAATAAGGCAATGTATTACTAAGCTAATCTCAAAGGATGAAAATGAGGCCTTCATGTGGGAGATCTCCTACGAGGAGGTGGAAAACGTCGTCTGTGCGCCCCTCAAGTAAATCACTAGGCTTTGATGGATTCATCTTTGAATTCTTTAAAGGGAGCTAGCACTTTCTTAGGACTGAAATCCACGCATTGGTTGAGGAATCCTATTGTTCCAAGAGACTATGGTCGGGTTTGAATGCAACGTTTCTCATGCTCATCCCAAAGAAAGGTGTGGAGTTGGATCCAAACGGTTTTCTACCAATTTCCCTATGCAATGTTATTTATAAAATCATACTAGACATTTTAGTCAAGAGGCTCAAACCCTTATTGAAAGAGATCATTGGCTCGAAGCATCAGGATTTGTGGAGGGATGACAAATCATGGACAGAATCCTTGTGGCTCATGAAGTAGTTCACTCTTTATGCTCATCCAAATATACAGGTATACTCATTAAAATCGATCTCTCCAAAGCTTACAATCACCTGAATTGGAACTATCTCATGTCCATCCTTAATAGTTTTGGCTTTTCTCTGTCCTAGATTAAATGGATCAAATCAATGATTGAAACCCCCTTCTATTCCATCCTAGTAAACGGGCCTCCTTCATGCACCTTTTTGGGTTCCAGGGGTCTGAGGCAAGGGGATCCCATATCCTCATTTCTCTTCATTATTGCAAGAGAGGGTCTTGGTCGTCTCATCAAAGCTGCATCAGATTCTAGTCGTCTTGAGGGCATAAAACTCTCCTCAGAGGCTCCTCCTATCATTCAATGGAAATTTGTGGATGATAATATGCTATATGGAAAACCAACTCTTAAAGCAGCCAAGAAATTTGGTTCCATCCTCGACATGTTTCAACGGGACACATGTAGGTTTATTAATGCAAATAAATATAATATCTTCTTTTTCATTACTCACCCAAGGGTGCAATGTCATCTGGCTTAGACCCTAGGCTTCAGAATTGGATCACTCTGAAGCACCTATCTGGGAGTACCATTGATATCTAACTCGCTTCGAACAACCTATTGGAAAGACATGTTATGATAAATTCACCAAAAAATCTCTACTAGACCTTCTGGATCTTAAACTTTGTAGTTTAGTTGGTCCTCCTAAAATCAGTCCTCTAGGCCATTCTGATTTATCAACTCTTAGCCCTTCCGGCCCCTCGCAGTATCTACAAAGATATAGCAAAAAAATTTAAGATATTTGTTTGGTCGATGATTCAGATTGGTATGAAATGGGCTTTGGTGGCTTGGGATAAATTATGTAAACCTATGTTCCATGGAGGACTTGGGTTAAAATACCCTTAGCTCTTGTTGTATGTTCTCAGTGCTAAAGTATGGTGGTGGTGGTGGTTTCAAGGTGGGTAAGAGATCTGGAAGATTTTGTGGTCATTTAATTATGGTTCAGTGGGATGTCAGGACCCACTGAAGGATCACTGCAACTTTCCAAATGGATCATCTATTTGGAATCAGGCAAAAGCATACCAGGATATAATATAGGATCATGGTTTTTGGGAAGTTCGGAATGGGTGTAAAGCCATATTCTGGATGGAAGCCTAGATACAACACCCTAGACTTAACGAGGATGAGCTCGTTAGGGATATCCAAACATTTACCACTCAGTTGGGATTTGAAAGGGTGAAGAACTTCTGACAAGACAGTGACGAGACATTGAAGTGGAGAGACTGAAAATATCTAACTCATTGGCCAACTCATGATCGTCCCCTAGATTGAGAAGCCCTAATTGTGATCCTATGATAATGTCCTATTCTAAATAATGGGGAACCTGGAAAACTTCGATGGGGCCATCTTTTAACATGTATGTTCTCTCTTAAATAATATTATTCCATTATATCTTCCTCTGGGGACCCAGATCTTGATCCTTTATGGAAAATAATCTGGTACTCCAAGCTCTGGTTAGAGGTTTAATTCTTCCTCTAGTTAATTGGGCATGGCAAGCTTCTTACGTGGGACAACATCTAGAGAAAGGGTTTTTGTGGTCCCTCCTACTGTCCTCTTTGCTGTAAAGAGAAGGAAACTATAGACCACTTACTCACCTTTTTCTTAAAGGAAATGGACATCTGGGATCAAAGTGCCACACTGTTTGGGGTTGTTGATTGGTCGGTAAACAATTTGAGAGAGTCACTAGAGAAATGGTGGTGGATGCTTTTCCAGAACCCCATCATTCATAAATCATGGTGTATGCCACAGGGCTTTATCCTTTGGAATTTATGGAAAGAAAGAAACAGGGAAGTCTTTCACTTAGAATCCACACAGATGGAGTAGGTGTAGAAGATAATAAAGAGTAATATCAAAGAATCAATTTCTATATCTAGATGGTCGGAGGATGTCTGGAAAGATGAGGGTAAGGAACTCAATATTATGAAAGAGTTAGGTTTTTTCCGTGATTCTATGGCTCAAGGACTCATTGACCTACCTTCCATGAGGGGAAGCTCACTTGACACCTTCCTCTGTCCTCTGCCAGAGTTTTCAAACTTAATTTCGATGGCACTTCAAAAGGCAAACCGAGACTAGTTGGACTAGGGGGTGCGATTTGCAATGACAAGGTGCACGTGTTGAAGTTTTTTGCAACCTCATATGGTGGTTCCACCAATAATATGGCTGAATTTATGGTGATGGAGAAGGGATTGCAAGTTGTAGTGGAAATGGGATTGGCAAAACTGCAAGTGAGGGGAGATTCCCAAATTGCAATATCCATAATGTAGAAGTTGATCAATGGGTCCTCCACAGACAAGGTAATCAAAAGTTCGTGAATTGAGGTTATTTCTAAACATATATATCAACTCTTGACTCCCTTCCTTTGAATATGTAATCACTGAACATGTGGATCGTGGACGTAACAAGGCGACTAACAAGCTAGCTAATTGGGGTAGTTAGAACCAGGGCCAAGAATTTCTAAGGGAATGGCCCTCAACCTCACAAGATCACCACTCTGTGGAATTCAATAGGATTGTGGCCTTCGAAGAGGCATCCCTGATGGGGGTGAGAAACAAGACAATCACTCCTACACATGGTTGGGGGGCTTCCATATAGTCATAATTTGGGTGTGGGTTAGAAATTGCTTGCTCATTCCATCTTTTTGTGGTGACGATAGCCTTGCTGTGACGTGCTTCGCACCGCACAATGCTCGTTCCCTCCCTCCAACCAAGAAAAGTTTTTCCAGTCCAAGAGGGTGTGTATCTCATTTGCAGGTGGAAATGGTGCCAGAAGCGTCTCCAAACTCTGATAGGGGTGGTCATACTGCTGGTAAAGAAGGTTGGGCGGCTTCCAAGGGTAGTGGTGGTCCACCGACTAGTTGTGGGGGCATGGCAGATCATCATTGTTGTATGGATAAATGTCACAATTTTATCCAATCTATAATGGATCGCCTTGAATCCTCGGAGAGTGTGTGGCAGGAAGAACATATAGCGCTAATTACTACATTGAACAAGTTGCATTACTTCTAGTGTCATGTTAGGAAATGGTCGTGGTGTTATGGAAAGGTTATAATTCGCTAACAGAGAAGCTGGAGAAGCTGTAGTCATTGATGGCGCACTTGAAGGAGCATGTACAATGCTCCTTCCTCTATTCTCCTGCTTCTGGGAGTACTCTGGACAATCCTGCTTCAATTACTTCAGATGAATAATCATGGTTATAGGTGTTCTACTTGCTTTGTATGTTTTTTGGTGCTTTTGCCCTCCTAAGTTGTGGAATGTGTCTCTAACTATTCTTTTGTTTCTTTGCAAACTACCTACATTTTGAAACTGATGTACTGCTTTTTTTATGAATGAATAGAACTTTGACTAACAAAAAAAACATCAAATGAATAAATAAGATAAATGAATTGATATGAGAAGGATCAAGTGATTTTATCAAATAATCATAACTCATTTCATATAACACTTTTTCATATAATAATATTTTTCCTAATTAACTAATTTAATTAAAATGATAGAAATGAGATAACTACTTTGAAGATAAATCTTAATTTTTTAGTTATAACTATATATAAAAATATTTTAAATATTCAATGGAAATTAAATCTTTACACTCCATCTAATAATTATTCATAATTAAATTAAAATTCTAAAAATTCTAATTTAAAATTAAAACATTTATCAATATAACTATACAAAAATAATGAAACAAGATATTCTCAACCTCCAATCTATCCACCCCACATTTATTCATAGCTTCCATTGTAAGCTCATTAACATTTTAAAATTTAACATATTTTCATGATGTAAGTTAAATGGCTATTACTCTTTCTCATTTCGGACAAAATATTTAACATAATTAATGAATGGCTAACCACAACACTTTCCTTTCAACTACATACACAACTACATTAAGATTCTTCATTTCATTTAATAACATAGCAAACTTATATATACAACTTATTTATCAATTATCCATTTAATAAAATTAATATATTGTTAGATCTAAGACTTTTGTGATCCATATTTTAAATGAGAATGTTTTTCGCATTAATCACATCATTAGGATTTAGAAACAAATCTTAATTATGTGATTAATCAGAATTTATTCATAGCTTCCATTATAAGCTCATTAACATTTTAAAATTTAACATATTTTCATGATGTAAGTTAAATGGCTATTACTCTTTCTCATTTTGGACAAAATATTTAACATAATTAATGAATGGCTAACCACAACACTTTCCTTTCAACTACATACACAACTACATTAAGATTCTTCATTTCATTTAATAACATAACAAACTTATATGTACTACTTATTTATCAATTATCCATTTAATAAAATTAATATATTGTTAGATCTAAGACTTTTGTGATCCATATTTTAAATGAGAATGTTTTTCGCATTAATCACATCATTAGGATTTAGAACCAAATCTTAATTATGTGATTAATCAGAAAGACATTCTAACACAATAAAATTGTTGCGAGTGTATGAGATCGTGGGACAAGGGACCCACCTCCAAACCTCCAACACAATTAGATCTAAGACTTTTGTGATCCATATTGTAAATGAGAATGTTTTTCGCATTAATCGCATCATTAGGATTTAGAACCAAATTTTAATTATGTGATTAATCAGAAAGACATTCTAACACAATAAAATAGTTGTGAAACCTCTATCTACAAAGACATGCATACTCTACCCCCCTAGTTTTGAACTCGTGACCTCTTAGGAAGAAACACATGCGCTTAACCATTAGGTTCACACAACATATATAAAATAATGAGTATTTACAATACATATAGCTAACTGCAACACTTTCCTTTCAACTACCTACATAACTACATTAAGACTATCATCTCATTTAATAAAATAACAAAAATATATATACTACTTATTTATCAATTATCTATTTAACAAAATTAAAATAATTAATTAAACACAAGAAAATAATAGATATAAAATAATGAATATTTATAATACATTGTCTTTAATTCGAATAACTCATTTACTCTCTCCTATAAAATATTATTGTGAGGAAATTTATTTTAATCTTTACTAATGAAACTTTCAAATCATATATTCATAGCATTATTATTAAATATTTATTAATATGAAGTAACATTTCATAGAATTATTTTGTTGAAAACTATTTTAATCTTTATTAATGAAAGCTTCACATCCTTTATTCATAAAATAATTAAAATATTTATTAATATAAAGTAACATTTGATAAAATTATAACTAAATTTAACCTAGGTTAATAGAAACTTTTCAAGGCCTACTCACCATGATGGTTTCCCTTCTCACATTTTTGTTAATCGCATATTAATAAGTTAAAATCAAGGCCTACTCACCATGATGGTTTCCCTTCTCACATTTTTGTTAATCGCATATTAATAAGTTAAAATAGATGCATTTAAATCTAGAATGGATGGAATCTTTAAAGTCCATAAATAAATCAAATTTCTTGAAATATATAAAACTCAAAAAAAAATATAAACTTACAAAATATAATTTATCCGACTTATTTAACATTTCATAGAACTATTTTGTTGAAAATTATTTTAATCTTTATTAATAAGGATTCACACCATTTATTCATAAAATAATTAAATATTTTTTTAGCATAAAGTAACATTTGATAAAATTATAGCTAAATTTAACCTAGGTTAATAGAAACTTTTCAAGGCCTACTCAGAATGATGGTTTCCTGTGTAGATTTTTGTTAATTGAATATAACTAAGTTAAAATAGATCCATTTAAATCTAGAAGTTATGAAATCCTTAAATTCCATAAATAAATCAAATTCCTTGAATATATAAAACTCTACAAAAGAAATATAAACTGACAAAATATAATTTATCCAACTCATTCGACAACGATCCTCGCCCTCGGAGTTGCGCTTCCCTCTTCTTTTCTAATCCCTTTGTCCATCCCACTATTTTCCATCCAATCCCCCACTCAACGTTATATGCCATGGCCACGTCATTTTTGTCTGCTTGCCTCCAATTTTTTTACCTGCTTGACGTGCTGTGCCCTGACCAAGTTATATTTATCTGCCTTCTTCCATTTTTAGGTTGGAGGTGTTTTTCACTGCGACCTTTTGATGCCCAAAGACTCTTCACTGCAACCAATGACTGAGCTTTATTTTTGTCGTCCTTGGCCAAATTAAAAGTTGACATGTGGAAAAAGTTCGCCGTAAATCACTTCCAGGTTTCTCCATCTTGCAAGAAAATTGACTTCTCGCCTAAACAATCGCGGAAGAAGTTTGTTTGATGAAGAAGAGAACCGCCTGCGTGAAGAGGAATGAATTTGTCTGCGTAAAGAGGGATTGATGAATCTGCTACACAATTTTCTACGGGAGGGGCTGAACTTTTTTCATTTCATGAATGTTAAGACAGATTTGCATATTCAGTGGAAAGCGCAGCGGGGATTTTCAGTGGCAAGTCAATACTGGTAGCCGCGGTACTCTATTAGATTCGATAAGCTGGGAGAGTCGAAGGATCTTTCCAACTTTCCTTCCAGCGGCTATTTCGAACTTAAGGTTTTTCTTGTTTCTATAGATTAAAACCTTGCACAGTCCGACGAGGGTTTCGACAGAGTCAGCATCACTGGAATTGCAGTCATTTACAGAGCAGGTAACATTTGGATTCTGGGAAGAGAAAGCCTAATGTTACCTGCTCCAACCATGCATAATCTTCCATTTTATAACGATACCTAGAATGCAACGAAGTACACTAATGGTATAACAAGCTTGGCCTTGAGCGACCACCGGGTCTTCGTTCCTCAAAAAGTGGATGAAAATTTCTTCGACGCCATTGGTCTACGACTGATCAAATGTCCAGTACAGTCTTGTCGATGTCCCAACGGATCAAGACTTGCAGCCAATATGAATAACGTATCCTTTGTTCTGCCATCGACTTCTTCAATCCTACAAGCTCAACATTTTGGCATGAAAGGAGTAGTCACCGTGGACTCCCCCAACAACCCTCCCGTGCAATTTGATTATACTGCGCAAAACGTAAGCAGAGGCCGCTGGTCCCCGGTGGAAGCCACGAAAGTGAAAGTTCTTAACTATAACACGACAGTTCAAGTAATTCTCCAGGGAACAAATACATTTGCTGTTGAAAACCATCCTATCCATCTCCATGGTTATGACTTTTACATAGCGGAAGCAGGGTTTCGTAATTATAATCCACAAACAGATCCTCTTATGCGCAACACTATGAACGTTCCAGTCAATGTCTGGGCTGCCATAAGATTCGTTGCCGACAATCCTGGTAAGAAAAAAGTTGTACACCATTCCGCTTTCTCTTGTTTTTTATCTTATTTTTAAACCCTTTGATGTTGGTCATGGTGATTATGTATGGCAGGAGCTTGGGTGATGCACTTCCACTTCGACGTGCACATAACATGGGGGTTAGCGATGTTTTTTTTGGTTAACAATTGACCTCACTGTCTTTTGAGTCTCCAGTCGCCCCCATTAGATCTTCCTCAATGCTGAGGACGTTTGCCATGAATACAGATTGAGCCTAATGACCGACGACATTCTGACTGCTTATTTCTTTTTCTATTTCCTCTGTGCAAACCGCCATACTCTGGAAAGGTTTGTTGGAAAGGTTGGTTAAAACGTTGGTTGCTACTCCTGGAGTTGGAACTAAAAGGCATTTGCTGCAAGAAAAATAAGGTCATGGATTTATGTTGAAACATGTTGTTGGAGTTTGAAAAAGTGTGAGATCTGTGGATATTGGAGTTGAAATGTGAGATCCATGGAGATTGGAGTTGAAACTGGTGTTCTTAAGTTTTTTTTTACATCGAGCTTGCACGTATACTTACGTGAAGTTTTTTCACAAACTAATATATGTATATGTGAAATGTGAAAAGTTTAAACATTATATATGTTTTTATATTTATTATGAAACATTTATAATTATATGTTGGAATTTTGAAAAGTACATTTTAGAAAGAAGCATGAATTTTGAAAAGTGTATTTTAAAAGGAGGAAGGTCATTATTACTAAATTTTAAAGAGTAATAATTAAAGTTTTATTTTTATGTGGAACTTTTTGTGTTTTGGGACGTAAATTTGATTGGAAATGGAGACAACATATACAAATATGGAGAAGTTGAGTGGGGCTAATTTTGCCCTATGGAAATCATAGATGGAGGATACACTGATTTTAAAGGGTTAATATTTGCCGATTGAGGGCACAACAAAGAAATCTTCATCAATGACAAATGAAGAATGCAAGAAGTTAGATAGAAAGGCTATTGCAACAATCTGCCAATATTTAGCAAAGAATATTTATTTCAATGTGTCCGGAGAAAAAACGGCTGAAGGATTATGGAAAAAGCTCCATGATCTATATGAGAAAAACACAGCATGAAACAAATTGTTCTTGATGAAGAAGCTTTATAATCTCAAAATGAAGGAGCGTGCTTTAGTTGTTGAGCACTTGAATGCATTTAATATTATTACTAATCAACTTGCCTTTGTTAAAATCATTTTAGATGATGAAATTAGAGCTATTTTGCTAATGTGTTCTATGCCAGATAGCTGGGAAAATTTAATTGTAGCTATGAGCACCTCAACAACTACAGGGACCTGAAGTTTGATGATGTCAGTAGTAGTCTAATGAATGTTGAGCTGCGACGCAAGTCAATTGTGGAAAACCACGGAGGAGAGGCTCTAGCTCTAGCTGATCATGGTAGGAGAATGGATAGAGGCCGGCAAGGGTGATCAAGATCGAGAGGCTGATCAAAATCAAGGAGAGGAAGGATCATCTGCTTTAATTGTGGCAAACCTGGGCACATGAAGAAAGAATGTCGATTCTGGAAAAAAGGACAAAAGGATCAGAGACCGTCTAGTACAAATCACAATTCATCCAACACAAATGAAGGCGAGACTACTGTTGTAGCCACAGATGGTGATGTGTTGTTTACTGTTTCAGTAGAGGATGCATGTGTATATACATCTAGCAGTAGCTTTGATTGGATCCTTGAATCTGAGGCATCTCACCATGTAACCCCATGCAAAGACATTTTTGTTTCATATAACTCCGGTGATTATGGTAGAGTGCATTTAGGGAATAATCATTTTTGCAGTATTGTTGGAGTGGGAGATGTCCAGATCAAGATGAAAGATGGACAAGATATATTGTTGCAATAGGTCAGTCATGTACCAAAAATGCGCATGAGTTTAATCTCTATGGGACGACTGGATCATGAAGGCTATTCGACAAGCTTTGGAAAAGGAGGCTAGAAAATTAGCAAAAGTGCATTGGTCGTGGCAAAAATACCCAAGACAGGAACATTATACACATTGAAGACACTGATAGGAAAATCAGATTTGGCTGCTATCACAAAAGAAGGAAATTTAGCAGATCTGTGGCATAAGCATTTGGGTCACATGAGCGGGAAGGGCTTAAAGATCCTTGTTGATAAAAATTTATTGCCAGGTTTGAAATCCTACAATCTTGATCTTTGTGAGCATTGTATATATGGTAGACAACAGAGGGTTTCATTCCTTAGAGGTGGCCATGACAGAAAGAAAAATGTGTTAGAATTGGTACACTCGGATGTGTTTGGGCTTGTTAACATCAAATCATTAGAAGGAGCATCATATTTTGGAATATTTATAGATGACGCATCCAGGAAAGTTTGGGCATATCCTATGAAAAATAAAAGTGAAGTGTTTGGAATATTTCAAAAATTCCACGTTGGTGTTGAAAGAGAGACTAACAAATTGCTGATGTGTTTAAGAACAGATAATGGTGGAGAATATTGATCAAATGCATTTAAGGAATATTGTAACAGGTTTGACATAAATCATGAGGAGGCTGTGCCTGGTACTCCTCAAAAAAACGTTGTCGCAGAAAGGATGAATCACACCATTATGGAAAAGGTGCGGAGTATGTTTTCCAATTCCAGTTTGGAGAAGAATGTTTGGGCTGAAGCAGTCAGGACCGCTTGCTACCTCATAAGTAGATCTCCAACTACAGCCTTGAATGGCAGTATCCTTGAATAAGTTTGGACTGGTAAGAATTTGAATTATTCTCACTTGAAAATATTTGGATGTGAAGCATTTGTACATATTCGCAAAGAAAATAGAACTAAGCTAGATGATAAATCTATGAACTGCAATTTTTTGGGATATGCGGATGAAGATCATGGTTATCGTCTATGGGATCCAGTCAAACATAAAATTATTAGAAGTAGGGATGTTATATTTAATGAGTCAGAAATGTTCAAGAGGACTGTAGGTGAGTTGGAGGTTAAGAAAGTTATTGGCAGCTTTGAAGAGCAGTAGGAGAACATACCACCAATACAAGAAAATGAACAGCAAATTCAGAAGCAAGAAGAACAACAAGTGGAAAATAATGAATAGTAAGAAGAAGGAATCTTGCAGGAACCTTTACAGGAGATTCAACTTGATAATGCACCACCACATTTGGTTCAGAGATCTTCTAGGCTTCATAAGTCTTCACAAACGTATCCTCCTTCAAACTATATTTTGTTAAATGATGAAGGTGAACCTAATTGTTTTCAAGAAGCTTGTAAAGTCGAGCACAGTAAAGAATGGAAGAAAGCAATGGAAGAAGAAATGAACTCTTTGTAGGAAAATAAAACTTGGGCGTTGGTAAACCTCCCAAAAGGTAGAAAGGCTCTACAAAACAAATGGGTGTACAGGATTAAGCATGAAGGTGATGAAAAGAAGGAGAGGTATAAAGCAAGACTGGTGGTGAAAGGTTTTGCCCAAAAAATGATTTCACTGAAATTTTCTCACCTGTTGTTAAAATGTCATCCATTAGAGTCATTCTAGGTCTAGTTGCTACTTTAGACCTAGAATGTGAACATTTAGATGCAAAAAATGCATTCCTTCATGGTGAATTGGAGGAAAAAATTTATATGGAGCAGCCAGAAGGCTTCATAGAAAAAGGCAAAGAAGGCCTTGTTTGTAGGTTGAAGAAGAGTCTTTGTGGGTTGAAATAGGCACCTCGACAATGGTACAAGAAATTTAATTCATTCATGTTGGAACATGGTTTTCGAAGGTTGGAAGCTGACCATTGTGCCTATATCAAGATGTATGATCAAGGAAAGTATATCATATTATTGTTATATGTGGATGACATGTTCATTGTTGGGCATGATAAAAATAAGATCAATACGTTGAAGAAAGATTTGGGTAGCAAATTTGCAATGAAGGATTTGGGACCAGCACAACAGATATTGGGCATGCGGATTATGCATGACAGGAAAAACAAAAGGTTGTGGCTATCACAAGAAAAGTATATCAAGAAGGTGTTTGACAGGTTTAATATGAAGGATGCCAAGCCGGTTGGTACACCACTTGCAGCCCACTTCAAGCTGAGTATTGAATTATGTCCTAGTAATGACAAAGAGAAAGAAGAGATGAGCAAAATTCCTTATGCTTCAGCACTTCGTAGCTTAATGTATGCCATGGTATGCACACAACCAGACATTGCATATTCAGTGGGAGTAGTGAGCAGGTTCCTTACCAATCCAGGCAAACAACATTGGCAAGCAGTAAAATGGATTTTAAGGTGTCTCAAGGGTACTAGTCATTTTTGTTTATGTTTTGGTCATGATGAGATTGTGCTTGAAGGATTTACAGATGCAGATATGGCTAGAGATATGGATACTAGAAAGTCCACTATAGGTTATTTGTATACTTTTGCAGGTGCAAATGTATCTTCGGTGTCAAGGCTACAAAGAATAGCAGCCCTCTCTACAACAGAAGCAGAGTACATAGCTGCAACAAAATCTTGTAAAGAGATGTTGTGGATGCAGTGATTCCTAGGAGAGATAGGAATAAAGCAGGACAAGTATGTGTTATATTGAGATAGTTAGAGTGCCATTCACTTGGTGAAAAACCCAGCATTTCATTCAAAAAACAAGCACATTGACTTAAGGTACCATTGGATTCGGCATGTGTTGGAGGAAGAACAATTATCCTTGGAAAATATCCATACAGATAGGAACCCTACTGATATGCTCACTGAGATTCTACCACGAAATAAACATGAGTTATGTAGAGGCATGGTAGGACTCGGTGTGACTTGATCACTCTTATTTGGCTTCAAGTGGGAGAATGTTGAGTGTGAAGCCAAATTCACAAAGGATTCTAGATCAGATCTTTTTAGATCTCTAGGATTCTAGATCTTTCTACACCATCATTAGTTTCTAGAATCACATGTAGGATTGTAGATCCTCCTACACCGCCAGTGGTTTCTAGATCATTCTAGATCTCCATTTGGATCACACACAGGATTCTATATCCTTCTTTTGCCTCTATAAATTTGTAATTTCTCTCGCCAAGGAAAGAGCTAAGGCCCACACCTATTATGTAATGCGAAGTGATTTTTGTTCTCCAGTGATTGTTTTATCTATTCCGCTGTTTCTGACTGAGTAATCTTGTTGTTTCTCCATTTGTCTGTCTCTGTGAATTATTGTCTGCTATTGCCATCTAAGTCTCTGAGTATAAATCCGTTTTGTGTTATGTATGTTCTGGTCTAACATTTTTTTGGTTAACAATTGACCTTACTATCTTTTGAGTCTCCAGTCGCCCCCATTAGATCTTCCTCAATGCTAAGGACGTCTGCCATGAATACATATCAAGCCTAATGACCGACGACATTCTTACTATAATGTCTGCTTATTTCTTTTCTTATATAAATTTTGATGACCAGTTTTTTGTTCAATTGCAAAATACATTCGCAGCAGATGCCATCATTGAAATTCTTATTAAGTGACAATTCATTGGGTAAGTTTTGATATGAATTGATTGTTATTATGTAACAAAATTTTAGGGGAAACTAATTCCATTTGTTTATATTCTTATTCAATGCCAAACCAAGTAAACTTTGTGTGTTCTAATAATATTTTTGTCACGTCCATCATCTGAATCCACCACATAAAGACCACTTAAACAGGCAAAAGAGACTCAATCCAATATTGTAATGTTTAGATAATTGTCGTTGATATATGTCAATTGACATCATTTCATAGATTGATTAGCATGTAAAAGGTGGAAAATGTTCTGTCAATTTTGTAAATATTAATTACATTTATTAATGTGGTTGTGTTAGTTTACAGATAGCTTGTGTAGGGTGGATTTGTTGACCATGGTTGAAGAAGGTTGCGTCTGAAACCCAAATTGTCTCTTATAAAGACATTGTCTAAAACCAAACTCCCCAAAGTGACATGTCACGTCAGGCTCATCTCAAAACCTTGATGTAAGACAACTCAGACCCAAGTTGCTCTCGGTTCTTTTATAGTGGAAAAATATAAAGATTTCCCTTCATTCAAAATCCATCTTCTAGATTTGGATGAACTATACGAGCTCTTGCTAATAAATGCCCTCATATGCCATTTCAATGGGTTGTGTCCACACACATAAGACCTTTACAAATGGATCCATTCAACTTGGACCAAAGCGTACATACCCATATTTTGTTCTAAGGGTTTCTTCATTGTTATGTTTGCTCCTCAAGAGGATTATTAGAATGTTCTTTCCAAGGGGCCTTAGTTCTCGGGAAAAGTTGGTCTCTTCCTATACCCTTGGCTCCCAAATTTTTACCCCGCCACAATACAGATCACAAAGCTACGCATTTGGGTTTGGCCCCCAATTTGTCAGCCTATCTACGACATTTTTTAGTGTTTAAGGGTATTGGAAACACCTTGGGTCATTTTCTAGCCACACATCCCTCACAAGGCTACTATGGAGTCTACACCTATTGTAGGATTTGTGTAGAACTCAACATCAACATAGGCTTGCTTCACAAAATTAAATTAAAAATAGGTGATTTTCACTAAGCCCAACTGTTAGACTATGAGAACATTGCTTTTCGTTGTCAACTTTTCCATCAAATAAGCCATATTCAAAATTCATGTTCTCAAAATCCGATCAAATCAGAAGACTAGATCTAAGACAAGGAAGCCATGTAGACTGCCTCCTCAAGAGGAGGATGATTCCTCTTCCTTGAGTCAAGAATATTCGGAGTTTGATGACAACATGCCCTCATTGGATGAGGCCCAAAATTTAGATTTTGACACCGAAGTGACATGTCATAATATATTTTTCACTCTTTATATTAACATAGACACTTTTGACATTGTTGAAAGCCTCCTTCCAACCCTTATACACTTTCATTTATGTTCAGAATTTATTTCATGCCTTTTAAGAAACCCCAAAGAAATTGAACTCCTCTATTACGTACCTTATACCTGCAAGGATTGTCATTGTTCTAGGAAATTTATGTTATTGTAATTTTCTTCTTAAATTTAAACTTGTGCTATATTCTTTAGAAGATATATAGAAACTCAAATTTTGATTATATTTTATTATCCATATATTTCGCTTAATTATTGCTTTCCACATTCCCCAATTTCGGCATTCCTTTGCACTTTTCGGTGCAATTGTTAGTTTCATATCCACTCCCACATTCAACACTCTTCCCGCCAATATCTATTGAGTTCATGAATTGATCGTAGTGCGGAGGCCTAACTATAATGAAAAAAATTGGGTTGATTTTGATATATAATATATAATATATTATATATATATATATTATATAATATTATATATATATTATATATAATATATATATATATATTTCATTCATTTTAAAGAAGCAGGTTACATCTATAAAAGACGTTCAGTTGCCTCAACCTACCACTGAACCACATTATATGGCATGCAAAACCTCAATAGTTTAAGCATGTCAAGCAAAGCCTTATATGACTAATGTTTGGAAACCATCTATCACCTAAGTAGCTATAGTATGAACTACTAACCAACATATACATCAAAAAAACTAAACAAAATCAGTAGTTGTCATATCCAAACTAATAGCTACTCATCAGAGGGCATCATAGGGGTTGGGTACTTAGCACTGGAGCTTGGTAATTCAGATAGAGGAAGGCAAAAACTCTGTCATTGAATGTGGTGGAGACGAACATTCTACTACTGGATTTGAAATTGGTTAAGTTGAAATTCGTTTTGAATTTCCCCAAAACTTGGATCAGATTTGATAGAGCATGTAGGAGAGGTCATGATAGCTTTGGTCACAATAGCTTTCATCAAGCAGTAGAGATAGATATTTTGTTTGTATTGGGTGGTGCAGCCTCGAGTATGTCCCAGGTTGGGAACGAGGACACAACAATCTTCTATCTGCACTTCAACTTCTGCCCATTGATTTAATTATGCTTCCCATGTTGAGATCATTTGTTTAATCTGGGCTGGGGTGCTTGTGTTGTAAGCTTGGACCACCTCATTGATAATTTGAGCATCAGTCTTCTGGCCACTTCTTCTCGTTTGTCAAGCAGAGGATGAAGCCTTGCTGCCTCGATTCGCCAACTATCGACTACACCTTTCCCCCCATTTTGGATGAGCTAACACCAAGGGATGTGCGAGCCATTTTAAATATCAAAAAAACAATGGAACCACAAACTAACAATAGAACAAAACATGCCATAGTCCAAAACTACACAGGATGCTCGCTAATAAGGTGATAACTAAGATTATGAGAACCTCACACAGTAACATGAAATAAAATAAAGAGACAAACAACGTTAGGGCCATGCCTTTCATAGAAACTAAGGGTCAAATAGGAAGAGACGACCACCTTTGATGTTGAAGGTTGCATACCAGCACCCCATGCTCATGTAAGTCAATAGATAAAGAAATACCGAAATTAGCTTGTCGCCTCAAGAGAAAGGTTCCACAAACTAGCTCCCCAAGCCCAATAATAGTGAGGTCGACACCATAGATGTAATATATTATATGCAAGGAATTGAAGCTCATTCTCATGTTCACGACCAACAATATAATGATATAACCAAAACCAACGAACATACATTTCTTCAACATAAGACTACAAACTAGAAAGAGTTCATAAATCCCCATTCTAAATAGAAGAATGCCAAAGAAAATGGACATCGACATAGAAACAACAACCATTACAAATAACAAAACCATAAAAACTTTCCCATTCTCTAGATAGCAAGTTCCATTTCTCATAAGAGTCGAATGACAGAGATTATCATTAAAATTTCGAGAGACATTATAATAATGGGAAACTCATGGTCGAGGAGGGGAGAAAAGGAGAACAACATACCTGACATCAAACACTATGAACCAGAGAGGACCAATCTTGTCCCTAAAGGAGAACCACCTGAACTTCCTTGCATACCAGAGATTGATACCCAAGAACCTATGCTTACCTCCAGGAGCTAAACTCCAACACAAGACAAATGCATGCATTGGGTGTTGAGGCCTACCCACCTGGATTTTGAGAGCCTCGTGGCTCGTCTAATCAACATTAACTTGGCACATGTGTGCAACCACCCCACTTCCCTGATCACAAATGCGGGGGCAAGGGTTTGGCCACCCTCCAGCCCTTTCAGCGACCCTTTCACACATGAAGGGAATTCTGAGAAAGGCAATTAGCTGTCTCACACCTTGATCAAGTATAAATTTAACTATAAAATATTGAAAATAATAAAAACATATTTAACATAATAAAAAATAATTATTAATTTATTTATTTTTGTAATCTTGGTAGGACTACATCTTCATCATGTCCAAATTCTCACCCGCATGGGGGATAGCACAAGCTTTGAATCCAAGATTTCTAGTTTAGTAAAACTATATTTCCACAGTGCTTCCTAATTAAGCTATACCCCAAACTTTATTTTCACAGCCCTTACCAATTAAACTATACCCCAAACAAACTATTAAACTATACCCTAAGCAATCTATTAAAAATTAAATTTTAAAATAAATTAATACTTATATTTTTCCTAGTTAAAATAACTTATGCTTTTCCATTAAAAATATCAAATATTAATTAAATATTGATATCTATAGTATACTCTTAAACAATGCCAAAATACTCTTAAACAATGCCAAAATAAGGTAACCTACCCTACACTCTCATATGAATCATAACGATATCTTATAATTAATATAATTTATTTTAGAACATATATTTATATTAAAGGAAAAGTATTATTATTTAATTTACATTAAATTTATTATTATTTAAAAATGTATGATTCATTACCATTTTGATCAGAATTGTAATAATGAGAAATGGATTAATGGAAGGTTGAAAGTTTTATAAAAACTTGAAAGCAACTGTATTTAAGTAAATCTCTGATTATGAAATTAAAAGTTTTTTTGTTTTTTTGTTTTTTTATTTGGATGTGATATTTAGGGATAGTTGCCGAAAAATATAATAAATTTATAAATAATTTATAAATGATAATTTTAAATTAATTGAAATATATTTTATTTTATCATTTTTATTAAAGTAAGTATATCTTTCATTTAGAACATGGTTATGATTAAGTATTTAATATATAAAAATAAATTAAACAATATGAAACAATGACTTTCTAAAATTTCTTTGAACTTCATTCTCTCAAGTCGTGACAGTATATAGATGCAAGATGTATTAACCAAAATCTAGAAAATCAAAGGTATTTTCATCTCTTCATTAGTGTGTAGAAGAAAATAAATAGTATTAAAAGAAAACAAATTACCATTAGATTAATAACTAAATTGGGAATTGTTCAATTATTTAACCTCATTGGATTGATCTTTGTCATACTAAATTAGTTGAAGATAAAAAACAATTTCTCTCAGATCATTGAGCATATAATAAGATCAAAGTTAAATTTTCAAAACATTTGCTACACTACCAACTTTCTTGACATTTTTAACTTGGAAAAATTGTAGTGAACTTGAAATTCTTTTCTAAATATTTTTTAAACTTGAAAATAATTTAAAAAATTTCAAAGTATTATGATACCTTCTTTAAGTCTAATAAATTTTTTGGTCTCAATAGACCTGAATCTTTATTATCATTACATGGATGTTAAATTTCTTTTAACCATGATAAAATATATTATATTAATAAATTAGAATGTGAAAGATATTATATTACGAGATTAAAACATCAAATACTTACGTCAAAAATACAAAAAAAAATTGAAAATTTATACTTGAGATGGAAAAAAAAAATCTAATATTATATAGGGAATTTAAATACAAATACAATACTATCAACCCTAACAATGTAAATTATCTAGTACACCCCTCACATCTAACAAAAGTTTACTCCCATAAAGTGCGAAGTCCAAGTATTTTGATGTTCTTCCACTTGGAAGTTCACTAGCTCCATTGTGGGAGAAAATATATTCCGAACATGTACTAAGAGGTTAACATTGGTAATAGTGTTGATAGCAGAAAGAGAGAAATAAACCAAGTCTTGTTGCAGTTCCTCTATTTTTCTGTGAATAAAGTTATCTCATCATCTCCCCACTGCAGTTACATGTGCTAGTTACATGTGCTAATGGACAATGATATCATTATAAGATCATTGTAACTAAAGCATAGCCTCCTGGAGATCTTTGATCTCCTGTTCTACTAATATATAATTTTTATTTATGAACATGATATCTCTGATGATATGTCGCTTTGTTTTCCGAACAAGTAATCTTCCCTTGGGAAACTTCATGGTCCAAAGCACCTGGGAAAATACTGATGATAAGGAGAGGCAAAGCCCTCTTCATATTTAGAATTGAAACTTCCGAATAGCGCAAAAGTTGACCAAATTCAAACCAGAAGGGAATAATTTACCATTAAAGTGCCAAGAATCCTTATACCTTCCCACTGTGTAGATCTTATCTTACGGATAGTCTTTGCTAAAAAAGAGTTTCTACATGTCAATACTACTTTATCCTCAAATAGAGATCAGCTGTTAAGACAATTACACTTAAAAGGGAGGGTGTTTGAAATATTAATTTTTAAGTGTTTTGTGTTTAATATTTGATAATGTTTATAATATGTAATACTAGTTATTTATATTGCTTGTTTAGAGAGATTCAGTCTAACTAAAATAATTTCAATTTTTAGTATAATGTTTGGTTGAGATATTATATTAATTAGTTGATTATGCCGTTAAAATAATTTTTATCTTACATAAATACTTCATATATATGGAATTATTAATGTTTAATATAATTTAAAAATAATTTTTGTATCCTCTTTAAAATTGTACTTAAAGAATCTTAACAAAATGATTTGTATTTCTTGTAATTTCCATAATTAGTTTTGTGGATCTTGGCTTGTCAACTACTCATAAGAACTATATCTTTCCATGCTCCAGGTCACACTAAGGGATCCGTTTTGCTTATCAAATCCCTCGCACATGGAGGAAAATTTGTATTCCTTATATCCCCTGTCATCTCTTGCAAGGTTGGACGGTTGATTATCCTTATGCCAACTATTAGCACTAAAACCCACAATGGACATATGCACTAGGAACAGAGCACACAGGTCCATAGGAGCCATGATAGAATGATTGTCTTTTGCTGTAAGCCGCATTATTTTTTCTACATCGAACCCTGTACTTGTCAGAACATTAATCATGCCTGACCGTGTGACGGTGATAGTTGGTGGGTCATCAATGTTAGTCAGCAGCAAGTGGCGGTAGTCAGCCATTGTTGTTGAACCATAAATGTCAGTTGGCAGATTGTTGTAGAATTTACAGCTATCCGTGTGTATAAATTTCTATGTTTGTTAATGCAATGATCAAGCTCATTCTGTGAGTCTTCCAGTTTCTGATATGGTATCAGAGCTTAGGTGCGCTGCGCTATGGGAGAGGCTATCAGAGCCATGATTGAATAAGCTCAGTGGAGCAAAGAGTTTTGGGCTGCAGTCATAAGAGTGTTTGGAGTGTGTGATCTGGTTTTATCACAACTAGTGTTTGTCCTGTTGTTGTAGCTACCATCGTGAACCAGAGGGCAGAGATCTGTGAGGCTTTTTGGTGTTGCTTTGTTGTCCCTGATGTCCATAATCTTTGTTGGTGTTTGCCGAGCCAAGATCTAAGTTACGGATCTGCATGTGGTCCTTTGAAACAATGCATTTTATTTCATGATTGAAGTTTGAGCCGAGTTGTATTAGGGAGATCTGTCATACGGATTTGTTGTGGAGAGTTTTGGTTGTGCAGAAAGCCAATTGTGGTGATTCGGTGGGTTGCTGTTGAGTGAGATGAATAGACCCTTCTTTGGAAATGCTCCATTATCTGCTAAAGAACTCCGTGTAGAGGGAAGATGGCAAAAATGGATGCCGAGCTGCTAAATATGGTTTGTTGAAGCCTCGGACACACAAAAAGCTAGAATCCCTGGTGGCCCTTCATGTGAGGAGTGCCGAGTGCTGTGAATGCCCTGTGAACTCAGCCATTTGAGTCTAGAATCAAGCAGCAACGTGGGTGCATAGTGTGTCATAGAGCACTATGTATATGATCTCTTGAACCTGTTTCTTTTGGGGGATATTGAGTGTGTGATTATTGTGTGACTAAGTGCTAAGTAACGTTGTTGTGCTACCATTAAGTAAAAGTGCAACATTGTGAAGGAAGATTGTAGCCCATGGAAAGTATTTGTAGAATGGAAGCCGGAGATATCCATTCGAGCGTGAAGGAGCCTCGAAGCTGAGGAATTTCAAGGAAGAGCGCCGAGGAGAGCCAAGGATCTCCGTTGTGTGGAGAGTCTGCTATGCAGTAGAGTGTTGTGGGTAAGTTGAATTTTGAAAATGGGTCTTGTTCAAGAGAGTGTTGTTAGTGAGCACCGTTTGTGACAGCCAACTTGTGTGGAGAGCCAAGTAGAAGGTCACTAGCCTGTAGCGAAGCCTCAACTGCAAATTATTTTGAATTAGACTCTATGGTAGAGTGATGGGTCAACAGAGGAGACAGTCTCAGAGAGAATTGAAACAGGTGAGGAGAAAGAATGAAATGGCAATAGTTGCAGAAGAATATGAAATGCTTCAAACAACTGTAGATTTGAATCAAATAGAAGAATTTGAAGACACTGATGCAATACTGAAACGATTAATGCTAGTTCTACCAATTTTCTGAGGTAAAAATTTTAAGCTTTGGGCAATAAAGATGGAGGGATTGTTTGGTTCAGTAAACTTGTGGAAATTTGTTCAAGGAATTTACATAAATGCCATCAATAAAAGTAGAGGTGCAGTAGCATTATTTCTCATCATATCAGCTTTAGATGAAAATATTTAGTTTAATATTTTGTATGAATTTGGTGAAATATGTAATGCAAAAATATTTTGGGATATTCTTGAAATGAAATACAGTATGGAGGGTAGTGAGAAAGCTGAGGTTGATGAAGGTGTTGTTGCTAAAAGTGATTGTGTTGAAAGCATCATAGTTGGGATTAAGGCTGAAAGTATGTCTTTAGCTAACAATCGAGTAGTATGTGATATTAAGGAAACACCTTGTGATGCAGAGATTTATGAAGTCAAATTTGATGACAATTATGTATCCCATGAAGAGTGGTTCAATATGATGCATGAAGAGTATTTTATTGATGAGTTGTTGTTTGTTGAGAAGAGTTGCCTACCTCCATACACAAATCAAATGCAGGACAACATGTTTGCAACAATAGAATTGAAAAAAGAGGTTGAAGACATGAATCAATCAACTATGTTAGAAAAGAAAAATGAAGGAAGCAAAGCTCTTTCCAAAGAGCACGATGACAAAAATGAATATGGTTCTGTTTATGAATCTAACATTGTTTTTGAGTGTGTAGATATTGAAAATCAGGAAGAAGCAACAAAACTTGAAGAAATTGCAAGCATTAAGGACAAGTATAAGTTCCAAGAACGTGAAGCAATGTTGAATACAAAGAATGTTAACCTGCAATCAATAAAGGAGAAGCTCAATCACTATCTTATGACAAGAAATGTGAAGATGAAACTGCATCAACAAATGAACAAGCATGGACCCTATAGCAAGAAGTAAAAAATGAAATGTTTTTGTAAGCCTAGCTGAGACTTAGACCAACAGGCATGGCAATTAAGAGTATAGTGTCTTATAGTATATTTGTCGTATGGTTGGAATTAAGGGGGAGTGTTGGAAGACATTAATTCCAACCACCCGCAGTTGCTAGACTGTTCTAGAATTCAACAAATGTATTAAATGGAGTTTCCAGAATCCATTGACAAATGGGCAAGCTTCCTGAAGAAGCCACCGCCCCAATCAAGCTCCAGAACTTTCTCTGTCCTATATAAATACCTATTTAATCAGCGAATGAAAGCAAGTTGTTGAGTTCTAAGTTCCGTGGTGTGTTCTGTGTTTGAGTCTCTCCTCTCTTTGATAGTACTAGCTACCCACACAAGCATAAGTGTCTCGTTCAAAGCATATCCCTCATCTCATTATCGATTTCGCTGGTGTAGAGGCAGGGAAGATAACATAAAGGCATAAACGATCACATTATGGGGATCCCTGCAATGTTTTTCATGCTTGGGCATGAAGGGGATTTCAATCATGGGGGATTTTCTTACTTTGATTCAATGGGTTAAGGGAAAGAATGATCTGGAGGTCCCATCCCTCTGCAACTAGATGCTTCAGATCTTGAACTTAAAGGAAATTTTAGTCGATGTCTCCTTCGAGCATGTATACTGGGAACAAAACCTTGAAGCGGATGTTCTCTCCAAACATGCCCTGTCTCTTTCCTGGGCTTATGTCATTTCAATATATTGATGATGGAAAGATATGTGGACACGGGTTTTTTGAGATGTGATATCTGGGTTTTCTTGTTTTTTTGCCTTCCACTCAGGTCCTTCCATGGCCTGTTTGTTTTAATATTTCTTGCAGTGTATAGGTGTTTAATACATTTTGTATTTTTACTGCAGTCATGTTCTATTGGAATGGTTGTTGCACAACTTCCATATCTTAGTGGGGTTCTCTATAATTAATTGAGTATGATTTTGGTTATTGAGTATGAATTGAGTATGGAAATGAACCACACACATGTAAAACTTTCCTAATTTATAATGAATAAATGTTTTTATTTTTTTCTTCTGAAAAAATGTCTCCTTAAAACTACCTGCCAACACTAGTGCTCATTTGCACTAACTACCAACACTAGTACCCATTTGGGCTTGTCATAACTATAGAATAGGGAAGTGACTCAATCTCATTTAGAAAAAAAAGTGTCAATTTCTAAAATTGTTGTTGTGTTAGTTAACTAATCTACTTAAAAATGGTTATACCACAAAACATAGACCACTACATGCTCCTTCAAAATTCTCAAACGGTATTGAATTCTTTTAAATAAATCACTAAACTGGAAATCCTATCGAAAGGAACCTCACCCATTATGATCAGAGTATAAATATTTAACAAAAATAATCATGGAATATTACGGATAACTCCTTAAGTAAAACGTAAACCTTTGCTTAATTGTTAGTGGGTTACCTAGACTTGAAAAAAAGAAAATTCTTATCCAACATACCATAAGCCACACATACCACCCTTGGTATAGAACTCAAGTTATAAAAACAAAAATGCACCGAAGATATTGACGAAAAAAATTGTTGAGAGGTTCAAAACGAAAAACTCTTTATTATGTCTTTTACAGGGAATCAGTTGACCGACAGAGTGGAGTTGAAAATAACAATTTTAGTTACTTCGTGCTAAATATGGATCCATCAAAACAATAACTTTCTTTCTGAGATTATGACCTGTCATCCTAATCCGTTGAACACCACAATCGATCGTGGATGACGTTCTTGCTTCAGAGCACAAGCTCGAAAGGAGATACTGATACAAAAGACCCCTAAGATTTGAAACATCAGCCGCAATTTTGGGTGACCACACACGGATGTAAATGGTGATTGTAACATAATACAATGGATTTTGTTTAACTTTAACTTTATTTAGCATTTTCACTTGTTTTGTTGATACTGACAAGATGGAAGAGCATTATGTGGGCTCACATTGCTTTGATATTTCATTGGGTCTATCCATTCATTTTCATACGTGGAAAAGTTTATATTGTTGATACTGACAGGATGGAAGAGCATTATATGGCGTCATATTGCTTTGATATTTCATTTTCCTATTGGTTTATTTTCAGTTTCACTTTTCTCACTTTCATGTGGGATAGTATGAAATGAACCCAAGATTTCCAACTTTTCACTTGGATTGGAGGATAGCATAAGATGAACTCAAAGCTTCTAACTTCTCATCAAGATTGGGGACAGCACAAGATGAGTCTAACACGATGAGTGATAGTACAAGATGAGCCAACACTTCCATTTGGGAGAGGCTTCATTTCCACTACCATTTTCAATTTAACTACCCAAACAAACATTGAGAAATTTATATTTTAAATTAATTAAATAGTATCTTAAATTAAAAAGCAAAAGCATTAATTTGAAAATACTTTCAAGATAAGCCTAACCCTTTCATTTCTGAGAGACCTCATTTCCACTACCATTTTCAATTTAACTATCCCAAACAAACATTGA
>APFE031206218.1:0-11328 GCA_000404065.3 Pinus taeda
AAATGCAAAGTTTTCCCCGTTCTGAGTTGCCCCCATGTATGGTCGCGTGCAGGGTGAGACCAGTCAAATGGCCAAAACTTGTAAATTGCACAAAAAATTCACAAATGACAAAATTTTCTCCAAATTTCTTGAAATTTGGGCTGGGAGTCCTCAATTAAGTACCATGCTCAGTCAAAGAGGCTTTGGCCAAAATTTGGAGTGGATCGTGCGTTTTCCTTCGTTTTTGTGTTTTGGCCAACCGTCCTTGGAGCGCCTTCGTTCTCGCTGGTATTTTTGACATTTCTTTAAAACTATGACACCTGTGAAAAAAATGAAGGAGGTTTCTCTTCTTTGGCATGTTCTGGACAAAAACCTCTCTCAGTTTCCCAAAATTCATCTTTGATTTCTCATAAACATCATTTTAGTGAAGCTTATCCCGATGTGTGGAACAAGGGTTTTGGTCGAAATGAAGCGAAATGAAGGGGATATGGGGCTTCTAAATTCTTGAGGAAATTTTTGGGAGTAGGGAGGGATGTTAGGAAGCAGGGGAAAGTGGAATCTCAGAGATTGATTGAAGGGAAGGGGTCCAAAAGGGGGAAAATCACAGGCCAAACCTAGAAAATTGCCAGGTTGTAGCTAGAAATTAGGGTTTGTGGAAAAATGAGGAATTTGGCGGATCTAAGGGATGGGAAGTGTTTGATAAGGTACTTTAAGGATAGGGGAAGGTGTATGAACATCAGGAAACAAGTTTTGCCGATGATTTGACCGTCCAAGGGAAATTGCCTTCAAAACCCTAGGAGAGGGAAATGAACTTGCCAAGGCACAACTGAAAGCATGAACAAGGTGTAAAATGACTTATTAGACACTGACATGATAATGAAAACCCTATGAATGATGATAGACTCAACTGAATGATGACATAGACTGACATTTGGGCAACTTTGAAAAGAGTGAGAGCAAACCCTAGACCTAATGCCTAGTGACCAAATTTTGCTTGAAGACTCACTGAAATGACAAAATTTGACCTTGACACTTCAAAATCACTTTGTAAGAGCATATTTGATCACTGGAGGAAGACTGGAAAGACTGACACTAACAACACGCACACACAAACACATATTCTCGATCTGTGTGGATAATAAATTTTGGGAAATCAACTATAAAATAATTCATGTTCGAGAAAGTGGGTCAGAAGTGCATGCATATATGTTACTCACTCTAGGTAGAACCAACAACAGTCTCAGAGCTAGGTAAATTATATAAAAAAAGAAAGGAGTTGAGCCTAGAAGGGGGTTTAGTTGCCATGAATAAAAATAAAATTATAGGGGAGAACTGTCAATACCTGTGCTATAATAGTAGTAGTGTCTACATTCTTATTTACCCATTTGTTTTAGATCATAATAAATCTATACTTGGAAGGAATTATAATGTTAGAACCCACTCTTTAGTATTCCCAATATAATAGGGGTATTGAGAGCACATATTTATCCATGCATATAATTGTTGCGTTGAATAAACCTATGAATAAGACACTATAGGTCTAACTTGTTTTTAGTAGTGTTGGTATATAATCATTATGGTAGGGCTTAATTACCTATTCAGTGATAGTATACAACTTGGTACCACAATAAGAGAAAACATATGTACGTAAGGGGTTTTGTGGGTGGAAGTGAACAATCAATAGGCCACTTCATCATTTTATAACAACATGGATAGGAGTTTGTATACTTTTGAAAGTGATCATATTGGTTATTCACATTATCCTCATTAAATATGAATGGGACATGGGTCAATGGTGGTGCAGGTAGGCACTGTTGGATATTTTGTCTTTTACACCACTCGTGCATGCCTTCGATAGCCAAAGAGTATATCACAAACTGAATACCATATAACCTAACTCATACTGTGTCGCCATTCACTTAAACGAACATGGTGTAGATTTGTTGGTGTCACAACCCCATATCGGTTTTCTCGTTTGGAGTATCGTGTGGCACCAACTAAATATTCACACTTAGTTTTTTTCTTCATGTTTTCTCAACTATGCCTACAAACATAATCTTTACGTTTCTCCATTATTAGTTATGTGCGGAAATTCATAAGATTACAATAACTACAACAATGTACAACAAGACCAATAATAAGATATCAATAATTTTATAATTTCATTTATAAAATTATGGGTTAAAATTCACCATAGGGAGGCCAATTCGTCCTCGACCTTCTTTATACATAGTTCGAATTTCAGCTCGGCCCTACCTATCGTGTTGTATGTTCAGACGTTCCCAACCTGCACGTATTACCGCACTTCCACAACACTATCGCACCATTTGCTGCAACCTGTTGTGGATCCCTCCCACGCCTTACCACTACACCCAAACTCTGTGCACCTTGCCACCGTGACATGGGTCTATGCTCTGCCCACCCTATGGTCACCACCTGACTCGCACCTGAACTCCGTAGTGTTTCAACCAGTCCATACTTGACCTCTGCTCGGTTCTTGCATTGTGGTTTTCCGTGTTTATGCCAAACTCCCCATCTTCACACCGCGAACTATGTTGGGATCTTCGATGGTGTCTCCTCCCAACTCACATATATACTCGCTCGTCGGGTTGGAAATATTAAGGATCATGTCACTTAGGGTGTCGACTCACAATGCTAACCCACCCGCCAAGAATGACACACCCATGTTTAGTGTGTTGGCCCATTGCCAAGCTCATCCTCCACCTCATATAATTTGACCTCGTTGCACCTTAGTCATTTTTCGGTTTGTCGCTTCAGTTTTGTGTGTCAGGTGTGCACCCCCATCACAGATCGCCAACCGCTCCACACGTCTATGCCCGTGTTGACTCGCCTAGGTGTGCGTGCACCCAAACGCTCGTGTTGACTCGCCTGAGCATGCATGCACCTGAACGCCCGTGTTGGGTCGCCCGATTGTGCTTGCCCGTTGCATGACCACCCATCATACCAGGGTCATGCATGCCCTTCACAAAAGCGCCCATTGGTCACCCGATCACGCCTGGATCTTGTTTTCAATTATTTGTGCCCATGTTGGACGACCGACTCACTCGAGGGTAGTGATGCTGACTCGAGGTCCTGACATCCTCCCCCACCATGAGTCATTGCCTTTTTAGCAATCCTATCAACCGCATCAGCTCCTCATCAAAATCAACAATCTCCTTCTTCCATCTCCACAGTGAATCCTCTGTTTCCCAACCACTTTGCTCCGATGCGTCCTTCCATCAAATGAAGAACTACCTCCATGTATTACTCCCCATACCTGTAGTTTTAAGATCCAAGATCTTATCCATAATCAAGTTGTCTTGTCCACAATCATGGTTTGACCTCTCGGTGGTGTTGTCCTCTTAGGATGATGTGCATAAAGTCTACATCTCTTGAGCTGACTCATATGGAACAAAAGATGTTTTGAACGCATGTGGTTCAGAAGCTCCAACTCATAAGAAACTTCCCCAACACACTTCTTGTTACACAATATTTTGTCATATCTCCTATTCACTTCCTGTTCCATATCCCGAAGTGCCAAAACATTGACTACTGTGCAACATATCCATCATGATATACATACCAAAACCTCCCTGAAGAATCAAAGGAAAACTGCCTTGAATCCATTCTGGAGAATGTTGCCTAAAAACCTAATTTTTGGAATCGCTGCGTTTTGCTCCATTTCTTGTCCATGATGATGGCAGGTTGCTCATTTATACACTCATGCTTCCAATGCAGGTTTTCATAGGAAAACCCTCATTGAACCTCTTCTGGTAGGCCTTACCAAACGAGACGATAAGTGATGCAGGAGCATTCGACTCAGAAATTTCATTGTATTTTAGTGGACATAGGGGGTCTTGTGTTTTAAGGAAGTTGGTTTCCTGAGTACTAAATTAATGTAATAATTAAGGGTTTTCAAGTAAGTTTGTGAGAGATATTTAGAACATGGATTAATTAAGTATTGTGAGGCATATTTGTAAATGTTCTCGAATGTTGGATAACATGAGAGATTTAGGCTAGTTAAGAGTTCATAGGGATTGATAGGTCTGGAAATTAATTGTAAAATCTTAGATTAGGAATTAGTTGATGATTTTATGGATTAGAGAGGATCCTTAGAGATAAAGAAGAGATTTTAGGATTTCATTGAGAAGGTTATGGATCTAAACCAGGAATTGGTTATAGAATCCTTTTGTATAAATGTAAGCCTAAAAGGCATAGAAAAGGGTTAGCTAACTAGGAATTAGTTCGAGAGTTAGATAGGTATGATTGTAAGCCTACGGGCAGGCAGAAAGGGAAAAGGCCACTAATAAGAAAATCAGGCCATAAAGAGACAAAGACTCATGATGTAATTATTTGTTTATATATACACAAAGATTTTGATTCCTGAGTGTGTGATGTGTGTTGATTGATGGGATTATAGATTGTGTGTGAATTAGAAGTAATTTTGCATAACATAGGGTTGCAGGTGTGCAGAACCAGAGATCAGGTGTAGGGAAGAGTGTATCGGGTTTACACACAAATAGTGTTGGAGGAAAACTTTAATGTTACAATGAAGGTATACTGTAAGGTTCTTAAAGCCTAAGGAGTTACACAACGAAAGCATAAAAGAGCGAAGGAATAAAAGAACGAAGCTGAAGATCGGAATCAAAACAGTTAAAGACCAGAAGGAGAAATCAAATACACAGGTAGAAACTTGAACAAATGGACTATTACACAGTAAGAGCCAAAAGAAGGTAGCAGTGCACAGGAGTTGTTGGATCAATCAAATCAACGAATGAGAGTGAAGGAGATAGACAACGAAGGAGATAGACATCGAAGATTAAGTCACACAAATAAAAGTGAAGAAGATGAACGACGAAGATTAAACCCACGTGATAAAAGAATAGAAGAGCGGTTTATCAGGTGGAAGTGATTTCTCGCACGGCCTCAAAGCCGTAAGCGGAAATTAAAAAATGGACCCAAGAAAGTTATGAACTTTGACCAAATCCAGTTGAAGTTCGGATATATCACAACCGTCTGTTGGGTGATTGATCGGACGGATGTCGCGTGAAAACAAGTGCATAATTTAATTCATAAATTGAATGTGATGAGGGTTATGCAATAAGGTTAAAACCTCGGTGAGTTTTGATAATCGTGACCATTCATTCGGTGATTAATCGGACGGTAATCGCGCGAACAAGTGCACACAGGTTAACATTCCTGACGGACCCGATGAATTATTAGAAGAAGTTTAACTTCTTTGAGTTCCAGCAGAGGATGGGTTAAAGATTAGAGATCGTGCGATAACGTTGACCTGTAGGAGTAGAATCAATGGTGGAGGTTGAATGCAATAAAGAGAACATCGATATATGTGCAAGGGTCGTGAGAAGGCGGAAAGGTAAGGTTAAGTGTGGTTTATGTGTATTTCTATTATATGAGGGTTATAATAGAAATAAAGCGGAATTAATGAATTTGGGTTAAGTCAAGTTTAACCAAAGTCCTAAGACCATGGTATAGTTGATAAGTGCGGGTGATTAAAATCAGAGTTGAAGCTTATATGATATTTTGTTACGATGGGCAATAAGAGTTAAACCAAGGGTTATGAAGGGTTCTGCTCAAAGGTTAATTAAATTTTAGACTTGGGATAGTTAAATGAAACGATACCACTTAAGCAGTTTAATTAAGAGCTTAAACCTTGATTTATGAAGGTTTCCCTAAGTATGGAATTTTATAATTCTTGGGACATAGTGTGACATGCAATTGTATTTGCATATTGTGGGTATTGTCAGATTAGGATGGCATCATTTGGTATTAGAATTGAACAAAGAAATTTTGTGTGTAAAAGTTCTTTGAGAAACTTAGAACATGATTATGTTTCGAAGGTGTGTATACAGGTGAATGGTGATGAAAGTGGGCAAGAGGAGATCAGATTTTAAATCTGACAAACAATAGACGCACAAAGGTAAATTGTAGCAGAATATTTGGAGAATTGCAGATGCAAAAGAAACAGAAGACAATCCATTCAAAGCGCAGGTGAATGGTAGAACAAGGTCATGCAGAGGTCTTGAAGATAGTAGGTGAGAAGATTTGCAGCAACCAAGAGCAAGGAGTTCTCAAATTGTTCCAAAGGAAAGAACCAGAGAGATGCCAAAAGACTGAGCTCAGAGGAGAGAAGCTTAGTGAGGAATATGTAGCAAGAGAGACTTGTTACTGCAGAGGTATTGTTGCAGCTCACAGAAAAATCATAAAGGCAACAGAGGATGTGGGTAGAATTGCTAAGGGATGAATGAAGCTGGTAAGAGTTTCTGAATGAAAGCAGAATGTGGCAAAACCTTGAAGAATTCTAACAGAGGTTGGATAAAGAAGACAATTGTGTTCTTAAAAGGTGCAGATGAGTTGAAGCCTAGAAGGAGCAGAGAGAAGTGCTCAAAGAGGTTCCAGAGATAGAGAACCAAGTGCTTTCCAAAAGACCAAGTACAGAGGAAAGCTTGGTGAGGTAAGAGGAAGCAGGGAGGACTTGCTATTGCAAAGGCTTTAATTTAACTCATAGTAAGTGAGTGAGGAACTCATGAAGATAGAGATAAATACTGATAGTCATAACAAAGGTAGTAGAGGTTCTAAGGAAGACCACAACAGAAGAAAGGTGAAGAAGGAGGATGCCAAGGAAAATGGCAAGAGGATGAGTCAAGAGGAGCTTGAGAAGGAGGTTGCAGAGTTAAAAGAACAAATCAATGTATTAAGGATGATACTAGAGGAAAGCCAAAGACAAGGTTGGGTCTTGAGGAAAAAGGCAGTAAATTGACATAAATTACAGAGAAGGCTACAACAGAGGCAAGTGAAGTCGCTGGTGGAAAAACTCAGATAAGCTGAGTTGGAAATGGAAGTTTCCATTTGTGAAGTAGAACAAGGTGAAGTTTTGGGTGAAGATGAAGACTGGAGATCTGTGAAAGATCTTGAGAATTCAAGACAACAAGAAGTTTACTTTGTAGAGGAAGAAATTATTGATGATTCTCTAAACTGCTGGAAAAATTTAGATCAGTAGGAGGATATGAAACCTTGTATATTTGAATCTAATAATTTTGATGTGATTATATGTTTTGCAGAAGATGAGCAGTCCGTTGAAGCTGTCAAAAGTATGGAAGAGTATATTTTAGAAGATAAGTACTTGAAGTAAAGAAGGATGGAGAATGTATCTTAAATGAGAAAAGCAGTGAATTATTGCAGCAGAAAGAATTTAGCAAAACATTGATGTTTGAAACTGTTACAACACAGGAACAATTTCTTATGAAAGAAGAAGATGAAATTCAGTTTGAAGAGATGATATGTGAAGCAACAGTTGAGACTGTTGAACCTTGTAATTCTCAAATTGATAATGCAAGAATTATAAGTAATGATGAAGTACTTATGAAGTGTCACAAAGAAATTGAATTGCTGGAGTATTTGTTGGAGAACTCAGAGTATGACAGTGTGATTGCAGAAGAAGGAGTTCACTAAAGTGGACAAGAGCAGAAAGACATCATTGAAGCAGATGATATGGAAAAGAGATTTGCTGATAGTTTTGGGAGTCCTTTGGAGGATTCTTTAGAGAGGTGGAATCAGCCTACTGATGTGCCGATAGAGGAGGAAAAATCAGAGCAGCATACTGAAATGTTGCCAAAGGAAGAAGAGGCACTGAGGCCTTATGTTTTTTATTTTAATAATTGTTTTGTGAGTGCAGGTTTTGTTGCAGATGCTGGAGAAAATTTGGCACAGATGAGCAACAAAGTGAAGATGGAAGAGGAAGATCTTGTGGAAGTATTTAATCCATGGAACAAAGATATTATGTTGTTGGAGAGAATGCTAGAGAATCAGGATTTGATGCAGAAATTAGATGTTGCAGAGGGAGATATCTTCAAGGATATTCAGGGAGTTTGGTTGGAAGCAATATCTATAGTAGTACCTAGAGAAATCTCAAGAGTAATAACAGAAGCTGAAGTAGAAAAAGTCGAAGAAAGTAATCAACAGTTTAAATATGAATGGACAACGTGCAATGAGATGCAGAATGTGAAGGTGCCGAAGTTAGTGGACATCAACAACAACCTGAAGCAGAGAGAAAGAGATAGCAACAAATGGCAGAGTAAGTACCAACTCAAGGATATGCTGGAGATAGATATTGAAGAATTATGGAAATCAATGATGAAGCAATCTAGATGGAGGAGATTGACAGTAACATGAAGAGTGATCAATCAGAATTTGAACCTGATTGACAAGGGGAGGAAGATAAAACAGAAGATAGCAGACATACAACAACGACAAAGGTGCAGAGTGTTTGGACAATTACAAATTAAAATTTTGGACCCTGGAGGTTTTCTATCAACATATGAGAACACATTATCAGGAGATCATGAATGTTTTCAACCTTGAGAGTCTGATGCAGGAGCATTCAACTCAGAAATTTCATTGTATTTTAGTGGACATAGGGGGTCTTGTGTTTTAAGGAAGTTGGTTTCCTAAGTACTAAATTAATGCAATAATTAAGGGTTTTCAAGTAAGTTTGTGAGAGATATTTAGAACAGGAATTAATTAAGTATTGTGAGGCATATTTGTAAATGTTCTTGAATGTTGGGGAACATGAGAGATTTAGGCTAGTTATGGGTTCATAGGGATTGATAGGTCTGGAAATTAATTGTAAAAGCTTAGATTAGGAATTAGTTGATGATTTTGTGGATTAGAGAGGATCCTTAGAGATAAAGAAGAGATTTTAGGATTTTGTTGTGAAGGTTATGTATCTAAACCAAGATTTGGTTATAGAATCCTTCTGTATAAATGTAAGCCTAAAAGGCATAGAAAAGGGTTAGCTAACTAGGAATTAGTTCGAGAGTTAGATAGGTTTGATTGTATGCCTACGGGCAGGCAGGAAAGGGAAAAGGCCACTGATAAGAAAATCAGGCCAGAGAGAGACAGAGACTCATGATGTAATTATTTGTTTATATATACACAAAGATTTCGATTCCTGAGTGTGTGATGCGGGTTGATTGATGGGATTATAGATTGTGTGTGAATTAGAAGTAATTCTGCATAACATAGGGTTGCAGGTGTGCAGAACTAGAGATCAGGTGTAGGGAAGAGTGTATCGGGTTTACACACAGACAATGCTGGAGGAAAACTTTAACGTTACAGTAAGGTATATTGTAAGGTTCTCAAAGCCTAAGGAGTTACACAATGGAAGTGTAAAAGAGTGAAGGGATAAAAGAATGAAGCTGAAGATCGAAATCAGAACAGTTAAAGACCGGAAGGAGAAATCAAATACACAGGGATAAATCCGAACAAATGGACTATTATAAAGTAAGAGCCAAAAGAGTCATTGGATCAATCAAATCAATGAATGAGAGCAAAGGAGATAGATGGCGAAGATTAAGTCATGCAAATAAAAGTGAAGAGGATGATCGACAATGATTAAACCCACGTGATAGAAGAAGAGAAGAGCGGTTTCGTAAGACGGAAGTGGTTTCTTGTGCGACCTCAAAGCCATAAGAAGAAATTAAGAAACGGACCCAAGAAAGTTATGAACTGTGACCAAATCCAGTTGAAGTCCAGATGGATCACAACCGTCTGTTGGGTGATTGAAAGGACGGATATCGCGTGCAAACAAGCACAAACTTTAATTCAGAAATCGGACGCGATGAGGGTTATACAACAAGGTTAAAACCTCGGCGAGTTCTGATAATCGTGACTGTTCATTCGGTGATTAATCAGACGGTAATCGTGCAGAAAAGTGCACATAGGTTAACATTCTTGGTGGACCCGATGAATTATTAAAAGAAGTTTAACTTCTTTGAGTTCCACTGGGTAATAAGAGTTAAACCAAGGGTTATGAAGGGTTCTTCTCAAAGGTTAGTTAAAGTTTAGATTTGGGATAGTTAAATGAAATGATCATGCTTAAGCAGTTTAATTAAGAGCTTAAACCTTGATTTGTAAAGGTTTCCCTAAGTATGGAATTTTAGAATTCCTGGGACATAGTGTGACATGCAATTGTATTTGCATGCTGTGGGTATTGTCAGCTTATGCTGGCATCAAGAAGCTTCACTCACTAGAACTTTCGGGAATAGTGAGATGGATATTGGTTGTTGTTGAGATGGTCGAGCTCTCTCATTTGGGCCTCTTGATCTTATCATCATGGGATTTACCCTTGATATGTGGACCTTCCTCCTTCTTTTGTGGATCCCTAACTCCCTCTCCCTTCCTATAAATTCACTCCCTTCCATCCCCAAATGGTTGGTCATTGATTGCTGCATCCCTATGCTGAGATTATGCTTACATGCTACCCATTCTAGCTTGGAGAAGGAGTTATTGAAGAGTCTTTGCTTGGAATTGGACATTCACCAAAAGGAGGTCTCCAACATCAAGGCATAGGTTGTATGCTTCCCTTTTTAGCTTATTAATATATACATCTGATGTTCACTTTCCATAATTGTGTAAATGTTTATGCTTTTAGCTTAATACTCCTTGATATATTAAATAGTTTATGTTTGATGTATTCCATATATGCTCTTGTATCTTGCATAGCTCTTTGATCTTCCTTGCAGGTACTCAGATGTGAAGAAAAACTAAGGAGCAAGGCCTGAAGCGAAAGATTCAAAGTCATCATTAAGGATTGAGCGATTAACATCAAAATGAGGTAGGTTTTTCCTTCCTTTTGCATTCGTCAAACATAAGCTAGGAAAGTGTATGTTAGTTTGTTTATGTAGAATTTTGTATATTTTTTCTACAAATCAGCTAGCTCTGATACCATGTAGAGCTTTTTCTACAAATCAACTAGCTCTAATACCATGTAGAAATTTCCCACATGTAGATCACCTGGTAATGCATTGTACTAAAGCAAAACACTTGATCTACTTCTACAAACAATTTAGCGGAAGCTTAATCAACCATGAGCAACATCAATAAGAACACATATAACTGATAAGAAGGAATCAATCACACATAACACAGAAGAATTGACTCAGGGAAAGAACTGGCCTAAAACCCCATCTCTGTATTATCATACAAGTGGAAATATAGTTCGGATTACACAAAGCCTTAGCTCAGAAGCTATCCAACTCTCAATATAATCCCTCTGCTGCTCATAGATAGTCAAAGGCTTCTCACAAACTTTCTCCTCTGCCTTCCAAGCCTCCTATTTCCTTGTGCAGTTTCCTTGAGGTCCAGTGCTGCCACCTGTGTGAATTGACCTCTTCACACACTCACTAACCTCTGATCTAACTGCACAAACTTGAAGGAGATAAATCCTCATCACGGATGAGCTTCCTTTATAGGAAAAATATTCATCCAACTGATAGTACATTGTCCCACATCTGATCTCAACTGGGTCTCTGACAGAACTGACATGCA
>APFE031206226.1:3082-29503 GCA_000404065.3 Pinus taeda
GTAGAATCTAAAAACTATAATATAAAAGGAGAATTAAATAAAGAGGTAACATAAAGCATAAGTATAACCAAAACGATTTAAAAAGCATAATAAGTGTAACAAAAAGCAAATTTATCATATGCCAACCATAGTGTTATAATGAAGCATGATAAGTATTAGGTTAGGCTAGTTGATTAGTAAAACTTGATATGGTTACAATGCACTGCATGTACGCCTTCTAAACGAATATGCTAGTGAACACAAAATTTAATGGCAACTCAAAATCTTTTAGTGGAACGTTTTTCATGTAGTGTTACACACCAAATATGGGTAGTCATAACTCTGATTTTGCCATTAACAATATATGAAATTCTCATTTTCAATGAACATTACAAAACCCTTTAATTTTTATAATAGGTTTTTTTTTTAATAATCATGTTTTATAATAAATGTTTAAACACAATTTTGATTTTGTTTTATGGAAAACTTTTTTTAGAGGGATTTTATGGGAAAATAGGAGTTTTCAAAATTTTATCTAGGTTATTGTTAGTAATGATCATAGTAATTGGACCATTGAGTGCTTGGGACACTAGTGTAGGTTTTCTTGAATGATTTGAACAATTTAAGCTTACTAGTACTCAAACTACATCTCTAGCCTATTCACCATATAGCGATTTGATAAAATTACTTGCGGAATTAGTAACTTATCTAAGTTGATGCAATAGCCCTTAAATTAGATTAACTTCAACATTTAATCAATTCTTTTACTTCACAATCTTACTACGTAGACAATCTTTGCAACATAAGCAACTTCAATGTAAACAACAATACACTTCAACATAACATGAACATGTACAATGGCAATAGATGGGAGGGGGAACACCTGAAAAATTCCCCTTTTCTTTTATTAATTTCAAACTTCAACTTTCATATATTATGCAACAGTACAGAGCCAAGGTTGTTCAAACCCCAAAGGTTCAATGCCTCAACTCCTAGGTAACTTCAGCAAATTTCCCCTTAGCTTCGTGCAACCCTTCCTAACTCATAACTTTGGTAAATCTCAAATTTCAAACTTACAAGTTTAAAATAACTTGTACGCATCTCTTGGCAGAGTTTGCACCTATAACCAAAATCTTTGCTAAAATGAAGCCCAACCAACCAATAAACAAAAAGTATTCGCATGTCTTGACTCAGTGAATGAGCCTCATCTTTCCTTTCGTTCGCTAACTTGATTATCTTCCTTGATGTGGTTTTGCACCTTATTTGCCTTTGACTTACCTTGTCTGAATTTTCATTGGTTCTCCTTCCTCATTCATCTACTTTTGTATTTATATGTGACCTCCCTTTGCTAAGGGCCACGACTCTTCACCACACCAACCTCTCATCATGTTTAACCGACTTAACTTGTTCACCTTCCAATTTTGGTGTGGGCACAGGCAACCTCATTGTGTGGGTAGAATTCCCTTCGCACGATGCCTTTGTGTGTTGGCTCACCCTCCATGCCATTGCCCAAGTCTACTATTCTCTTCGCCTTGGTGTCATGTGCCAACTTTGGGTGTACTCACCCTCATGCCTTTGGACGCATTCTTGTCGTGCACATTACATCTCTCCCAGTGCCTCCATCTGTTGGGTGGATCCTTGTGCATTCATGTCATTTAGTTGGGCACGTCCTCCCTCATGCAGGCGTCCCATTCCACCGAAATAACCTAAGCCTTCGATTTTTTGACACCTCAAGTCGACATGGGTGTTAATACCATCTTGGGATGCACCTTTGTGCACACTCAAGCCTAAGGGCCTTACATCCACCTCTACTCTAAAATGGTTGTCATCCTTGACAACATGCCATTCAACAAAATTTTTTGCCAAGTTCAAATCATCACAAAGTGCCACCAGCTCCATCGCCATGGAAGAATTGTCCATCTCCCCTTGTCCTTGCTGCATGAACTCTTTGTATTTCCATGAACCTCCATCATGGCTCATGATTTCATGTAGGAACATATCTCAAGTCTCCAACTCTCGTGGACATCTACTGCCATAATCCAACGTAACTCCAAAATAATTTTGTGAACACTTGCTGCCATACTTCAACTCAATTCCAACATTTCTCTGTGCATTGTGCTTCATCGTGACTCGAACTAGTTGGGTAGTTAATCCAACCATCATGTCCAACTCATGAGAATGCACATCCTCATTTTCATCAATTGTTTCTCCATCACTTTTTCACATTTTCTTCCTCCAACTCTTCTCATCATGAAGCACCCTTCAACATTACTTCACTTCTAAGGGTCTCACTATCTTTATCAAATGATGTGCAACCCATCTTCTTCATGGTCTTCAAAATGAAGGTGGGGTGGGGAAGTTGTGTGACTTCCTACTTTTTAAAATCCCATCAAATATCCACTTTGGTGGTAATCCTGGTGCATATCCATCATGTTGCTCCATAACAAGTCTTAGTGAAGAAGGGTAAGACAACACATACAACAAAGCACTCTCAACGTCATGGTCTGATATATTTGTTCCCGTGGTCTCATCCCGATCCATATTTCTATCTCCATCGACATCCTCTTCCTGACTTAACATTCCAATACAAATATCAACATGTTCCTCTTCTAACCTTTGCATGTCTAAGTCGTGATCCTCATCTCATCTCCACTCAACACTGGTAAAAGTATAGGCATCGTTCCTCTCAACAACTTCAGCAACAACCTCACACTCACTCGTGCAAGTCTCCTCATCCATCATCTCTGGTCTGTTTGAAAAATGTCGAACATCATCTGATAACGACTTAATCAGCTCCGTGTGTCCGATGAGCATGATATATGAAATCCAACCTCTCATGAAATGCCTCTTCATCTTGTTGGCCTACCTATGCACATATGGTTGTCCCTCTATGCTCTCTTTCCAACCCTCTAATAGTAGGAACAATCACAAACTCTTCCTTCCAAGAGTAAAGGATACCAAGGGTCGATACCATTATATTAGCCCATAATATTGAGTGGAGTAATGACTATTGGTCCCGTCCAATAATACCACATGTCCTAAGTGTGGTTTCTGTCTGAGTTATTTAGGAAGGCCAAAACTATATAAGGAGGAGATGATCAAAGGGAAAACTGTGCAAGTGAAAGAGTTTCTCAAGAATACTTCTATCTGAAGTATATTTGATGTTGTGGTGGCTATGATTATGATATAATCTGAAATATTTTTTGCACCTTGAATTCAATTTTGGATCAGGATCATGAGACCTAAAATGACTTATCATTGAATAATCTGATATTGGTTGGGCTAGATCTAATTTCTTACACATGTTTTATTCTTTAAATGTCATGATTTGGGTATGTCTAAAGTCTGGAATAGCAAAGAAGTTGTGAGTTAATATTTCCAGATCTATACGTTGGTTTGCCTTGGTAAAGGTGTGTGTACATGCAGGTTACACTCTTCGAAGTAGTGTATGCAAAGGAAAATCCTATTGTTCATAAATTACTGATCTATTTGATCACTGTTGTTGTTTTACTGTTGTCTGTCAATGGAGTCTTCTTAGATCTGAATGTAAAACTAAACGCATAAGGAGTTTATGTTTGATTGATTGATTAATTAAGTGAGAAGGGTTATCTTTGATGCTAACTGACTAGATCTCTGCAAATTGATAGTAGATGTTCAGAATATTATTGGTTGGTATAGATCTGATTCAGAAGTTGTTATGATTCAGTAGTTCTGAAGGTATACGTAGGTTTTGTTAAAAGAAGTAGTGTATACATGCAGATTGGGTTCAGTAAAGTAGCGTATGCATTATGATGTATGATTTTTGAGGTTGAAGTTGGTTCTGAATGATGATGTAGGTTTTTGGGTTTAGTACAGTGTTCTGGTGATAGTGATCTAATTGTTCAGATTAATTGATTGTTGGTTGATGCAGTTTGAGTTTCAAAGTTTTTGATGGGTGCAGTATAAAAATTTGATGATACGAGGCCTTCATATTATATTTTTGTGTACTAGGATCATCTAGTCTGAAAATTAATGAAATGTGGTCCCTAGAGGAAGAGAGAAGGTCGTAGCCTTCTGTAGGTCGACGCCTACATAATAGTAAACACATCAACTAGTACAAGAGCTAGGGGGTTGTAGCTCCCTTCTAGTAGAAGCTGGAAAACGAGAGAAGGTTGTAGCCTTCTGCAGGTGGGTGCCTGCGTACTAGTATGAGTCCGCACCAGTACAAGTTTGTAAACAAATTTTCTTTATATTAAAATAAGACAGAGACAACAATGGTAGGTGGTTTTTCTCCCGCATTGGGTTTCCACCTTAAATTTTGGTGTTCGTGTGTTTTGTTTATGTGTGATGGTTTATTAAGTTATTATTGCACATAGTTACTGTATAATAAGCTATTGATGCATAATTAAAGATCAAGACATGATAAATTGACTAAATCATAAGTTCTCTAGGTAAACACTAATTTCCTTAATCACAGTTGCGTACACATGCAAGTTCACTTCAATGAAGTAGCATATATAAATATGTTTGGGAATTGAAAATTTATTGAATTGGAAATACTGATTCACCCCCCTTCTTAGTATTATTTCCAACAACGAATTGGAATCAATGAACTGAAACCAAACTGACTTCCTTCAGGTACTATAGGACCAAAAGAGCTAAGCCACCTTTTGAGGTGCTCAAACCTTGAATTAACTTGCTTTTTCTTGACCTGGACTCCTAGACACTGGAATAACACTACTTGAATTCAATTGTAACCCTCTAGTTGAATGCATGAACCTACAAGGGATTGATTGCAAACTTTTTTACCTAGTTTTGTGCCAGCAACTGTGAGATCTAAGCCACCTTTTCAAGGCTAGGACCCTGACCTCTGCCCAGAACTTAATGAAACACTCATAAATGATAAATAACCCAAATACAAAGCATTTGACTCAAAACTTCATTAAGGACTTAACCTAGCCCATCCTAACCATCAAAGACATTTCGTCAAACACATCATGAACTTGTAATCTACAAGTCATAATTACACATCTAAACATAGGGGTTTTATACTTATCTGAGAATCATCAAGAAGGTTTAATGTCCTCTCACAATAGTTGCATTATCATATATTATGTCATACATTCATTAACATTTCATTTACTAACCAAAACATGATGAGATCCATAACTCAAGTCTTTCATAAAACCATCCTTATAACCAACATATATCCAAAAGCATAACAATAATAGAACAGCCATCAAGACACATGATAAAAAATACATTTACTCATGAAATACAAGGGAAAAAGAGATCTTATTAACATATGCAAAATCCAACCAAGTAAAGGAATTCCACGTACCACCCGATCATAGATTGGGCTGAACCAAATCTCTCTTTCAACCAATCACCCTTGTACCATATTCCAAGCATGAATGTGGGATCTCATGGAATAACCAACCAAAATCGAACTAGAGCTTTCATAGGCCAAACCACCTCAACCCTCAACCAGTGATTCCACCTCATGGTTAAAAATCACTAACCATCACTAGATCGGTATCTACCCCAGTTTTCCAAGGCTCTAGAGGGTTTGTTCCAACCCAACTCCAGGACTAGTAACTCAACCCATAGCTACCACAAGGCTCCAGAATGTTTTTCCAACTAAGGTTCCAGGACTAGTAACTCACCTCACCAAGGGCTCCAGAGCATTTGTCCAACCAAGGCTCCAAGAACTAATAACTCAACCCACAGCCATAAGGAACATGAGCACCAACCAAAAAACAAATGGAAATCCCACAAAACCACGTTTATCCAGAAAATGGCAAGGCTAGGCAAAACCACTATCAATCCAGGCAATCATCCATGCCAATGATAGCCCATAGCCAAGAAACGACATGCATGTGTAATGCATTCCAAAAGTAACAAGGAAACCATCCATGCAACTTGATTCATGCAAAGCAACCCATTTATAGCCACTAATCCACATGTTCCCTTGCACTCTCCTTCTTTCCTTTTACTTCTTCCTCTAAATCTAAGTGAGACTAGAATGCTCCAAGCATGCTCTAAGTGTGTAAGAGTAGGAGAGAGAGAAAATAGAATGAGTGTGTCAAAGACTAAACTAACAAAATATTGTATTGAGAAAAGACATGAACTTATCCTTAGAATAATTTTTATCATTGATGCCTCTAATTTCTTCATTTCCTTCATTTTCCTCCAATTTCCTTCTCATGCAAATATGTGACCTTTCACCTTCTTTTTCTCCTATTTTCCATTATTTTCATAAATAAAATGCCAATTAATGCCTCTTTGCATTTTCCAATTCCCTTAGCCATAAATAAACCAAATGTGACACCCACTAGGATGTTTTTTCCACCATTCATCTTGGAATACGTGTCCTATGACCTTGGTCTTATATTTTCTTTACATGGAAATTCTAGTAGGATTTTGCAATCAAATAATGGTTTTTGGTTTTTGATAGCCTTCTTTGCTCGTACAAGACAAAAGAATGAATCTATTAAGAGAAAAATGAAGGTACACATTATTTTTTCCTCATTTCAGGAATTTTATGAAGTTTGATTAAGGGAATTCAATAATCTTTGATGAAAGCCATTCAATAATCCTTTTTTCCATATTTGTATCCCCTATTATTGGTGATTATCTCATTTCAGAAATTATACATATTTGTTGTAAATCAAAACAATGCGTTATTAATGGTTGTCCTAAGTTCTAGTTGGACAACTAAGTTATGATAGGTTTTCCCACCTTGTAAAAAAAACAAATGCTACTAATTCAGTGTTAAATTTTCAACAACTAAATTATGATAGGTTTTCCCACCTTGTAAAAAAAACAAACACTACTAATTCGGTGTTAAATTTTCAATGGTAACTGAGTTATGAGAGGTTTTTCAAACACCACTAATTAGGTGCTAAATTTTCACATTTTTTAACAAAGACAATTTTTTTTTTAAATGATTTGGCATTAAAATGACAGTTATGATAGGTTGTTCAAACACTACTAATTAGGTACTAAATTTTCGCATTCTTGAACAAAGGCAACTTTTGTTTAAAAAATATTTGACATTAAAATGGCAATGCATAGACTAGAATAATACTTTTATAACTTTGAATATTATATGGAAAGTGTGGGAGCACATGCTTTATCATCCATTTGCTTTACAAAGAAGAAAAAAATAATCTAATACCACCTTCGAAATTTGTGCCTATGCCTTGGTTTGCGAAGGGAGAGCCACTTCCTCCATCTCAGTTTTTCAGAGGTCGACTTTTGGATGTACAATGCAGAAGAAAAGCATAATGAGTAATTATTCACTCAATCTTACAATAATCTTTTATTTGTGAGGAGGTACTATAATCTCATCAACTTGGTCATGCAAGGTGTATGTAATCTTACGAAAACTAACATGACACAACATGTACAATAATTGAATTTTAATAAGATTGGAACCAATGATTTGTGGATACTTAACTAGACTTAACTCCTCATGTATGATAAGATGGTTATATAATTCTCTTGAGCCATTTTAGCTCATAGTTTAAATGGAATTGTAGCCTGCAGAGAGTGCATAGAAAGTTATGGAATGATTCCATTTTTCCACTATATAACCACCTCACCACCTAGATTATCATAAACCATAATAGGGAGAAAATAAGTTCATGCAGCAACTTTGTAAATGTTTAGACTTCTAATGTTTTACTTTTCCATGGATTTACAATGGGTGCTCACCCTTACTAACATGTGAATTCTCGGTTAACTTGCAATGGCCATCCTATCCACTTACGTGAAGGAGACGATGAGGCTCCACCTGGTGGCTCTCATGTTCATTCCCTCTCTCTCGCCAGATCCTTGTAACATTGTTGGTTACAAAATTCCTTCCAACACAAGATTGTATGTTAACGTGTGGACTATCACCCAAGATAGCGGTTTTTGGGAGAAGCTCGACGAGCTCTGACCAGAGAGATTCCAAGGGAGCGCGTTGGATGTGAAGGAAAGAGATTACCAGCTATTGTCATTCGGAACATGGAGGATGATGTGTTTGGGATATAATCTAGGATTGAAAGAAGTTAAGCTAGTAGTTATAAACTTAAAAGGTCATATGCTCTTCTCTCAAGAAAATAAAACCTATGAGTCTATACTATGAAATACTGTAACATAGAAATTACTGAAAAATATTTACAACCCCCTCTGACAAATTGCATGCAGTACAACTCTTACGTGGTTGTTAAATGCAAGGTAGTGTGACATGGAGATTAATATGAAGCGAGTGAGATGGGATTTGAAGAGTACACACATCTGGCAACAGTTGTTCTGAGAGCCACAGGTGAAAATGGTGGTTCATGACACATGTATGGTTGTGAATGGTGCAACCCTAAAGAGATAAACTACCGAAAGTACTTAGACTATGGAAAAATGTCACACTTGGACTGTTTGGACAGACGTCATCCATGAACTCTTTGGATAGATGTCACTTGTAGATGAAAAGGGTAGATGAAAATGTGAGATGACCATATTCAAAAGTAACTCCTATCGACATAATTAGATATTAATATTATGTTTTTTTATATAAAATATATCAATTACAAATTAAAAACTATATTATTAATAACAAAATATTTCTTTTATTTTGTTGTTAGTCTAAAAGAATCTATTGATCAATCAGAAATAAAATTACATCCTTTCTCATCATGCGTCATTTTTTGGCACAGTTTTCTCTATACTAACAATATTTAAGTAGAGATTAATGGTATTGAGAGTAGCAAAGAACACATAAATGGATAGAAGCAACAACTAGAAAGATGAATCACCCAAATCGAGGTTCATCCTCAAGGCGACCATTTTTCCCTTTCTTTTTCAAAACATTGATCCAACCTTACAAAGGAGGTTTAATCAAAGTGATTTTTATATTATAATTACACACTAAGAGAAATTATTTGTCAAATTCTGAAGAACCTGACTCATGAGTTTGTTTCAATATAGTTACAGAGGCATTGTTATTCAATATCTTTGTGCTTGTTGAAGGAGCGTGGTCCATGCCAATAGTTGTTAAACCTTGGACCTTGTCCCCTAAATGGATTTCATCATCAAATTATTCATCATCCTTATCTAATGTAGAGAAGGCCTTGCCATCCATAAGAGGAGGGTTACAGGGTTTCCAAAATTTAGATCTAGAATTGCAAATGTTCTGCTTCTGCTGAGAATTAAAAAATGGGCAGGAATTCTATAAGTGGCATGTTCAATGATAGAAGTGACAATAAAAATTAGTATTCTCATAATCGAAAGCATGGATCTAATGAAATTCACCGATTTCTAAATTGATTTGATCTAGAAACGCTTTACTAATATCAATTTCAACACAAATTATGCCATAGATGTATACGCCACACTTCCCACAAGAGGAATCAATAGTATCATAAGGACCTATAGTGTTTTTGATGCCCCAAAAGACTATGTAGTGCCATAAGTGAACTAGTATATTAGGAAGCCTAACCCATATTGGCATCTTCGTAATGATAGTTTTGGATGGGTAAAAATTTCGGAACCAAGGGGTTAAAAACAATCTAGCATTGCCTCAAAACCATGACTTTTTAGATAAAGTTTTATGATAATATTCTAGTTCCATAAATATCACAATGAAGAAGCCTCTTGAGCAGAAAATAACCTTACAATCCTTAGTTCATACGGTATGGATCCAATGGTAGAGGTCAATCTTGTAGGGCCAAAATCCATTAGATCAACAATTTAAGGATGCATCTGAATACACCTTATCGAGATCCTTTAAATCTAAGTGAGAAACTTCTAAGGAAGGAACTTCCCTAATTTTTTCCACCAAAAATGGCCCAAGAGCCATTTGATCATAGTCTGCCTTAGGCAGGGTTTGAGCATGAACAACATCTTTATAAGAAAAACCTTGAGAGGAGGAAGGCTTGCCTCTAGTCCCCCCTCGTAGATGAAGAACCATGAAAAAGGTGACATCTTTACCAATATTGTAAATTGAGAAATGGTCATCATCATCTAACTACTTACATTGAAAAAGTAGGTGTTGTGTGCAGGAGGGAATACTCACTTGGAGCTCTAAATAAAACTTGAGATATCAAACCAGATATGAAGAGAAAAATATAATCAGCATTGATTTCCCAAATGGGAGCTTGACACGGATCTAATAACAAGTTGATGAATCTAGCACATCATCTCTCGACAACATATGTGCAAGTGTAAAGGAAAAATCCCTATACTCTCAAGCCACATGATAGTAGTCTTTTAGTGTTGAAATTTTATGAAATCAATATTTTTTAGATGTTTAAAAACACTGGAATTACCACCGATCTAGTTTTCCTAGCCATAATGTGTATTTTTGTTTAGTTATAATGAAATGAAAAAACTTAGCGTAAAGAAAATGGTATATATATAAATTAATATAGTTTATTAAATTTTATTTACATTTATGGAGATATTAATGATCTTAATATTCATAAAGTGTGTAATTTGGCCTTTTACCTTTTTATAATATTTATAATATATAATGAACTATTAATATTATTATTTCTTATTTACCAATACTAAGTTGATGATATTTATTGTTATAATTTTGTATCAATCCATGTTTGGCTAAATCTCTAGAAGTTAGAAGTTAATTGTAATTCATGTTTGCCTAGTTCTCCTAATGATACGCCCAAATTCATTCATTAATAAACATATTTAGGAGTATTATCAACAATGTTGTTATTTTTATGAATATGAAGAAGAAGAAGAAAGATAGGATGATTGCAAAATTAATCTTATTTATAGACTTTATATATATATAAAGTCTATAAATAAGATAATTATATATATCTATAATATATATATATATATATTATATATAGAGATTATATATAAAGTCATAAATATATTATTTATAACTTTTATATATATATATATATTTATAGATATATATATATATATGAGAGATGGAAAGAGGGGGAGGGATTCTCATTAATCTTGAAGGAAACATCGAAGATATATATGTTTGGGGACTTGGAAGGAAGACAAACAATCAAGTTGAAGCTTATAGTTTGTTTCTTAGCATAACATTGGCTCAAAACAAGGGTATTAGAAAGATCTAGGTCTTAGGTGACTCAATGTTGATCATAAGGCATATGAACTATATTTCATCAGTGAAAAACATTAACATAAATCAAATTATAAAGAGATCCCAAGGGTTGATCCCCTCCTTCGATTTCGTGTCCTTTTTTCATATCCTAAGAAGGAATAATGAAGAAGACGATAAGCAAGAAAATCAAGCTTGTCAGTTGATTGAAGAAAAAAGTATTGTGAACAAGGTTGAGGAAACGATATGCATTCCCTAATCTTATCCATGGGCTTGAATTATTGGTTTGAGTATGGCATTCTTGGCCTCACCAAGAGGTTAGCAAGTACTATCAACTTGGATTATGCAAGGCAAGTCGTCTTTAATTTCTTCCCCCCCCCCCCCTCTTCATCTTCTCTCTTAAACCCTCCCCTCCCTATCCTCTACCATCCTTCTTCCTCTCATCTTGTTTCACCTCTCATTTGTCTCAACCCTCTTCTTCTCCTCTAACTTACGACCCCCTCCCCCATTTCTTTCACCCTCATTCTCCCTGGTCCCTATCGCATCATCCCATGCTTGGCCTAACCTATCCTTATGCCTCGTGGCAAAGGCTTTCTTTGTCTGTTGCAACGACGTGTCTATGTCCATCATATTGGTACTAAACTTGTGCCCAGTAAATCAGAAAGCATGAGTATCCATCCCCCATGTCTTGGATTATGTTGCAAAGTTTGGCCCTCCATCACAGGTGAAGGTAAGTTAATGGGAAATTAAAAGAAGCATTTATTTCCCCTACTCATAATTGCTTTGGACACTCGTGGGAGGAAGGCTTGGGTGAGGATGAAGGACCAGGAGAAGAGATGGGAAATAATGGTTGATAGAACTTGGGAAATTAAGGAGGATCATTGGGATCACAACTCCATTATTACCATTCCCCAATACTGCATCATCACTAAGATCTGCACCTTCTATTTAAGGAATAAGGGTTTGATATGATTATATGGTTTAAGGTTTAAATTTTCTCAGGTGGCCTCTGCAAAGCCCTGGCGGCTGAAGCTGGGGTCTTTAAATATCAGTTGTTGGTTCTGGGTCATAGTGTAAGACTTTAGGGGGGTCTCTAGAGGAGTTCACTGCAGCATAGAGAACCAAAGTGTCGAATTACAAAGGGTTGCTTGTCTGGGTGCAGCTGCTAGTATGAGGGTTGTTATTCTACTAATCTGGGAGGAGGTTCTGGAGAAGAAACTCGGGGGCACTTTGGAGTTGGAGGTGGTGGTATCTTGGAGTTGGAGGTTGGTGGTATCTTGGAGTTGTGGGTCGTAGGCATTCTGGAGTTGGGGATGTGTGCTATTTTGGAACTAGGGGTCTGTGGAAACCTGAAGTGGCACGTCAATGGTATTTTGAAGACAAAGATGAGCATGCATAGCAATTATATTGAGGATATCTCCCTATCTAGCTCTTGGTGCCGTCGCAGGCCTAGGACAGGGGGGCCAAGGGAGGGTATATACCTGGTTGAAGGAAGCAACAGGCAGGCCTGTAACAACTGTGTGTAGGATCACTTGGAGATTTGGGAAGGTTCAGCTTTTCTACAGTGTTGCATCCACCAACAACAACTTGAGAATATGGTCATGCATGAGTGGCAATTGGAGAAGAAGGAGAGAATCCACCATTTGGAGGATGAGGTGGATGCATTGTGTTAACAAATTGAATAGTTGAAGCTCAAGATGGAGGAGAGCAGCAAGAGAAATGAAGAACAATCCACTGGATTAGATCTGAATAGTCCAGCGTCGATGGAAGAATAGTCTATTATCTCTCTGGTTTTGCAAATGTTTATGAATCACACAATTTAACTATTTATATTTAGCTTTCCAGTTATGTCAAATGTATAGCCATAGGATACCAGAAATGAGAATGTTTTGTAAGAATCATGGGGAAAATTCTCATGGAAGGAATGGGGAACAATTGATATATTAGTAGCCCTCATCAGGGTCGAAAATACTATGTGAAATCCTTATTTTGCACGTGAACGGGCAAAATTTGTAAATATAAAAAAACTACTCATTTTGACTTTTATTATATATTATATATATATTATATATATATATATATATATATAAATTAATATTTTATTATACAAAATTATTACTGTAAAAGTTTTTAATCTATCTAATATTTGTTAATGCAATTAATTATTTTATTATATTACCTTTTCCTAGAAAACTAAATTTAAAGATGAAAGTTAAATTGAAAGGACAATAAAATGTGTACACTTTTATAAATTTTGGTAGTCAAATTAGAAATAAATAAATTGTTTCTTATAATAAAATGTAAATTTAATTAATCTTTATTTAGTTTTTTTTAATTAATCTTTATTTATTTATTTTTATAAATTATGGTAATCAAATGAGAAATAAATAAATTGTTTCTTACCATAAAAATGTAATTTAATTAATCTTTATTTAGTTTTTTAGTTTCACACAAATGGTTATTTTTATATTATCAAACTGAATCGATCAAGGCCAAAACCCTTTACATTCCTAGATTGTACATCAATTGTTGAAAACCAAAATTGATCAAAATGGATTATGCCCCTACTTTGCCTATATCCTATTATGCCTCTAACCAACTTTATCTTATATAATCTCCAGAACAGTACATTATATAGCCCTGTTTCACAAAACATTTATCAAAAAGAAAAAGCTAGAATAAACTACATTCCTGGTGGTTCTCCATTTTCCATGGTGTTGTCATTCTCTATTGCTTCCTGCACCAGGACCTCTGCTACCGCCAGCATCTCGGGATCACCTGCATTATTTGTCGGGTGGAGGGTCTTGCAAGCTGAATACCTCTTTGATAGCCCCCCCCGTCGTCCCTTCCACTGTTACTTCATTCCCTTCTCCCTTCAACCTTGGTTAAGAGGATGTCAAATTTTGTAGCCACGTTTTCCACTGTAAGCCTCAGTCTCTCCACATCGCCTTTCATCGACTCACTTTCACGCAGCAACAACGAAAAACAAGGTTCTCGCCTCCTCCAGTAGTTGCACCCCGATACGCTCCACTATAGCCAGCTTCTTCTCGAACGACGTCGCATCCTGGACCTCTCCCAACCGCTGATTACTTACCTCACGGGGATGTCATTCTTGCTCTCAAACGAATTTTAATGGAAACTTGATGCAATTCCTCAATAGTTGCTCCCCATTTATAGCGAGTTAACTTAGTAAATCATTCTCCGGCTTCATTGATGCGCATTTAATGGCAGAGTCGCTCATTAATTCTTTGATACTATTGTACTGCAAAATTACCATTCTCTGAGCTAAGAAAATGGCATGACAGATGACATATTTCAATGCTACGCTGTGTGGAAGGTAATTACAGGTGTCCCTTCTTATGAAAAATGTCGTCACCATTCTTCCCCGAGACAATCTTCCTACCTTCATTTCTACTCCGGATAGTCATCGCTTCGATGTATCCTTTATATTCATGATCATGATCTTCATCAATGCCTGCTCAGGCCTCGGGTTCCTCCCAGTTTCTCTTATTCTCCATTGTTTGATGGATCCCATCCCACCTTGCTCCTCTCGTTTATTTATCGTGGTAAACAAAAACATTTTTATCTCCTTGGTTTATTAATAAATCACCTTGTTCATAACTAGCTCCAATATTTGCTTGCTCATTTGCAGTTGTGTTGTACTCCCTTCTTATATAGTATCAAAAGTTTTTAATTTGTTTTCTTATTCTTGGGTCCAGACAGGCCCATATTTATCTCTTGATTCTTTGATTTTATGGATTTTTTGATCTTTAATATCAAATCTTCCAAACCAATTATTTGATTAATACCTCTATTAATGGCTTTTATGGATTTTTTTGATCTTTAATATCAAATCTTTCAAAACAATTATTTGATTAATACCTCTATTAATGGCTAGCTTCAGAGTGCTAGGCATAAAAAAACTCCAACCTAATTATTAGTGGATATACCCAAACCCCATATATATTTAATATCTATTTTTTAGTTAAAGCAATAAATTACCCCTATTATTCTTGTTTCCCAAGCTTTATTTAATTAATAAATCAAATTTTTATAAAAATAAATAAAATTATAAACTAATAATTTTTATTTTTTTCTAAAATATTAATTCCATTTTCTATTTTAAGAAATATAATACAAATATATTTAAAAAATAATTAACAAAAATCAAAGTTACATAATTAAAATATGTATTTTTTTTCCTTATTCATGTCACCTAAAAAGAATCTTTAATGGCTACCATTTTCATGTCTTCAAACTTCATGTCACCAAATTTATAATTGCTATTTTTAACTTCAGAAGGGAGAGATCATGAGAGCTTTTAATTTAGAAAGAGAAATTGAAAATTGAAAGGGGATCAATTCTTTATCGGGATCAAAGGTGATAGTTTCAAAAAGTTAATTCATTCCTTTCAAAGATCATGAGAGCTTTTAATTTAGAAAGGGAAATCGAACATTAAAAAGGGATCAATTCTTTAGCGGGATCAAAGGTGATAGATTCATTAAGTTGATTCATTCCCATGGAAGCGATGATATTATATAACTATAATATCGGTCGCGCTTTTTCTTTAATTCTTAAGATAGGATAGGGTTTCCCAAATAGTCCTTATGGACCAGTGATATTAATTTATTCTCACTTTGCTTTTCGCTAAGTTTTTTCTCATTTCACTTATTTTTATTGGGCAAAAATGTTAATTTTTTAATTTATCATGTGAAATATGTGCTCCTTCACGAGGATAAGCATTACCAATGTTTTGAAATATGACAAATTTTATATAAAAATGTTGTATTTTCAAAATTTAAGATATGAGTTTATATAAAACTTTTTTATTTGAAAATCAAAGTTAAGTATATTTGTATAATCATTTTATATTTCAAAATTTGTTTGTATGTAACTCATTATCTTTCATATTTTCTATCATTCAAACATGGTAAAAATATGATGAGAAATTTAGAAAATCAGCGTATGCCCAAGATCCAAGATATAAGATAAATTTAGAAGACAAACTAAAACTAACATTAAATAAGTGACAAAAAATTTGTATCCAATTTTAAAAACTAAATAATAATAAAAGATGGTATTCTTCCACAAAACCAAAAACCCTCCTAAAACTAAATTAAGAATAGAGAAATGTTTAACCATTATTTGTATAGTTCTAATAAATCCATTCATATAATTAAAAAAAAAAAAAAAAAAAAAACAATAACCATTAAGTCAACAAATAATATTAAATTCATAATTTTAATATGATTAAATATATTAAATACACTATATGCGTAATATCCACCCACCACTCATCTTCCGCTTTATTCATAAACATCGAGCAAAAGAAGAATTAAAAAGAGCATCGAGCTTGAAGTGGAAAAGACCAAAGTTACGCTCTCTCCTCCATGTAGTGTAATACGAATTGAATGTTTGTTATGTTTATACACTTTCATATAGTTTTGGGACATGAAGTTAGACGGTGTTATGGGTAAAGTATGAGAAGTTCTATTTCTAAGTTGATGGTGATATGAATGAAAAAAATTAGCTTTGTTGTGTTAAATTTTCCTTTAGAATATGTAAAAAAGTTTAAGGATTTATGAGGTTAATGGCAAGTTTTAACTTGAGTTTTTTTAGTGACATGTATTTGTAATTTTGTTACATGGCACGTGCTTAAGAGTTGATCTATTTCACGGATAGCGTCAAACTTTAATTTTAAATATAAGTTGTATGGCATTATATAACAAGCAACAAAGTATGGTATGTTGGTTAGACTTGGCGCTTGGAGTTTGGAGGTCGCAAGTATAACCCATGCCGCTCCTACCCAAACCTTAACCCAATTTTGTTGGCCCTCGGGCTGCCACGTGGTGGCCCCTCGCTGAGCCACATGGCAGCCTATGGTTGGCCACCAACCAATCAAGCAAAATCACCCAAATCAGCACCAATAAAATCATGTCACTTGGCACCATCTAATTCGCCGAAGGAAATAGTCATATGCGCACTCATCCTACCACGTAGGTTTGCCCAGTGAGCGTCACTTCCGCAGTACAGACTGTTGATTGGGTTGTTTGCATATTTTTTTTTAAATTCGCTTGTTTAGGAAAACGAATAAAACATGTTTCTAGGAGTATACAAAGTCCATTTCTCGCAAAACGAGTTACGTCGGATTCAAGATGACGAGCACTACATGGTCATTTCTGTTCTACAATGATCCCAAAATTTTGAATTTTGAGCAAATTTTTTAGCACATGATGAGAATGAGTTACATAATCTTTTCTTTATTAATTTTAATAATAATTTTTAAAAATTTAATTTTATTCAATAAAAATACTTTTATATAAAAAATAATCATATAGAAAACAACTTAAAACAATATTATTGTAAACCACCAAATTTTATTTATGATAATAATACAACTACATTTTTCCCATGAAAACTGAAAAATTGTATGTGTTAAAATGTGGTGTTAGGGCTAAATGTCTTTCCCGCTCCATGACTTGTGGGTGTTTCTTAACAACCTTTGCGTCTTACTCAAAACGCATCGGAAGGAGCCAAAGTCCATGGTTGTTATAAAGTGGACGGGAATTCACTCATTCAGTGGCGCATGCGTTCAAAATATCCACCACCTTGCAAATGGTTGGAGGCAGTACTGTGGAGGTTTCCCCTAACTTGGGGAGAAAGCAGTCCTATTTTCATAATTTTATTATTTTCTTTCCTCATAATCAACATTTTTTACGGCATGGTAAGTAACGTGTAGACACTCGTTCAAGTTTCTACGACCGCCATCCTCCAGAATATTCGTTTGGAATCAATTCTAATATAGAATTGAAGCGCAGACGACCGTATAAGCTCTTGAATGTGGCAGGCGTTTACTAACCGGTGGAGCCCGTCTTTCCCTTTCACCGGTATATTCTTGCTCCATTCTTTCCAAGTCGGATGCAGCCGCAAAATATGTTCGACGGATATAGTCAATGGCTTCCAAATGGGAAGGGCGCTCCGGCAAAAGCCTGGGCGTAAAAGGGATAAACCTGGCTAAATTCTAGTGTATAAATCAGGGAAGCCGTTGCAGTCTTCATAATAATTCCACTTTTTCTACGCATTCTCATTGGACTGCGAGGTCTTCGATGGCGAATTCGCTAAGGATCCGCGGTGTGGAAGGAGAATGGGTGAGAGGAGCTCTGACTGCTCTTACACGCGCCTCCCTGCTGCCGGCCGCCGGCTACCACGTACGAAGAATAACGTCTTTTCAGCCACGGCCCAATAGGCTCTGCCATATGACCACAGCCCAAGATATCTCTTGAAGCTCGTATCGTGTTGTTCCCGTCTGAAGACTTCTGCCTATTTTGTCATTGCATTTTTGTCACATTGCAACGACGTTTAGTAATCTACTTTTGTTGGGTGGTGGTCACATTGTGATATTTTTGTTGTTTGTCACAATGTTAATGTTGCTTGTTGTTCATTAGATTGTCAACAATGTTAAAGTTATTAAACTTATATGGTTAACGATATAAAGTTACAGTCGTATTAAAGTTATATTACTAACTTATAATATATTAACGTAAAATAATTTTAAAAATTAAAACATTTTTAATAATATGAAAATTATATTAAATATTAAATATTTAATTTATTATATAAAGTTATTATTATGATTCATTTTAGTTAATCAAGGGAAGATTAGGGTTGATATAGTTAAACATAGTTGTGTCATATTGCAACATTTTTTTTTGTTTAATTGGGAAGATGTTTGATGTTTATCACATTGTGATATAATTTATTGTGCATCATATTGTAATGACATTTATCATTCATTATATTATGACATTGTTTATTGTTGATGACATTGTGACAATGGTTATTGTTCATCACATTATGACATTATTTGTTGTTTGGCACATTGCATTGTCATTTGTTGTCTATTATATTGTTGTTTATCACATTATGACATAGTTCATTATATTGTGACATTATTTGTTGTTTATTAGATTGTGAACCATATAAAATTAAAGTTATATTGTTATGTTATAATACAATTAAAAAAGCTATATTAAAAATTAAAGCGCTTAAAATAATATGAAAATTATATTAAATATTAAAATTATTATATAAATTTATTTGTTATTGTTGACCATGTTCGATCTCAGTTAACTAAAGGGAGATCATGGTTAACTTAGTTAAACATGGTTAACGATTATGGTTATCAATAACTCTTCTTTTTCCATAGTACAATATCATTTTTTTGTCTAATTGTAAAGACATTTAATCTTCATCACATTGTGATGTTATTTGTTGTGCTTAGCATTGTGATAAATTTAATCGTTTAAATAATATTGAATTGTTATTTTTTATTATGTATGTTTTAGTAATGTATATAGTAATTGGGTTGTTTTTTATTAATATTAACATAGCTTGAAAATTAACCATCTCTATAATCGATATGGTCTATTCAACTTAACATATAACAGATTACTTTTTTTTTAAATGATTTTTTTCACCTGATTTATTATTTCCTTTTAATGATTTTTTAATATGTATGTTTAACATATATAAATGGTAATTATTATTTATATATATATTTATTAACTAATTTTTAAATATGAAGCTATTAAAATATGATGATTTCATCATTATCTTAATTTATAGGGTATTATTTATATTATGTCTATATTTCATGTATTTTATTATTTATACTTTATTTTATGTATATTTTGATATTTTTACTTTTAATTTTATTAAAATCGTTGTAAATATTAAATTTTTTTTTTCAACAATGGGAAAATTTATCATAACTTAATTGTCAAACCAACAATGAAGACAACTATTTTTTGTTATTATTCGTGAATGCAAGTTGGCTCATCACTATTATTCAAGGAAAACCACGCCACTTGGAATGACCTAGTTGTGGCCCATAAGAGGCAAGATTTCACTCTTGTGGGTTGCCTCTAGGTCTTGGGCCATTAACATCTTTTCTTATGTACGAAGAAGACAAACGCTTAACCAAGCAAAATTAGTTTTTGAGTTAATTTATTATTTTTATAATTTATTTTTACATTGTTATTATTTTATTACTTTCTCATTAAATTAACATTATAATTTGTATTATTATCTAAAATTTCATTAGATAATTAGTTTCTTTCTAACTTAAAACAAATAAAAATATAATTTTTTGATGAGGGAAAATCTAGGGGAATCATATCTTGCTAGCCAAACTAGCAAGGCCTAACCCCAAGGGCATCGGGGAGAATAACCCCATGACTAACCAATCAGCTAGATACTTAGCAACTAAAACTCAACCAATTAAACTAACCCCAAAGGTATTGAGGAGAATAACCCCATGACTACCCAATTAACTAGATACTTAGCAACGGAAATTCGACCAATTAAACTAACCCTTAAAATGGACCAAAACATATATATATGTAATACACTTTACAAATATATTTTTATATGTTTTTTTAATTGAAATGTTCAACGGGCGGCATGGAACATGGAATCGACTTTTTGGAATTGGCCAATGGATTATTCATTCGATTCCTTTGCACTACTACAACGATCTCCGTAGTAAAGTTGGGACACAGGATCTTTTCTATTTTCGGTGAGAAAAAAACATAATTTGTATATTAATATAAGATATTGAAGGTAACATAGGCCTTCAAATGTTTCACAATATAAGAGAAACCTCATGTGATGCCAAACCGTATGCCAACCAAGAGTTGGTACTTACAAAAATATGTAAAGAGAAATAAATTGTCCATAACCCATATACATAACCAGATATGAAATGTTTGCATAACAAATATGCATGCCAAATCAGAAAACAAAAATGTAAAGTAGATGTCATTTCGAAGGTAATCTATACCATCAAGTTGTCTGTATAGTGTAGATTAGCAGCATTCATCTCCCCACATGATTAAAAAAATAAAAAATAAAAATTAGTAGTAAGCATTATTACAAAAAATATACAAAAAAGGAGAGAGGGTGGAGAAAAGCTAGCCAGGGTAAGGGAAGTCTTCAATATCAATGACCTTCTTTCCCAGGATAATTTCTAAGTTCATTTTTCTAGTGTTACCATTTAATTTTGTACCCTGTCAACATGCCTCATAATGGAGTTGTTGAGTTGCTTCCATAGAAGATCGATCCTCTTCATTCATCCAAGTAATAATGGATTTTATATGTTTGCAAATCCCATTATATGATCAATAATAACTTTTGAATCTCCCTGGATATGAATGAAGGGAATATCCAGTAAATTTTTGAACCATAGAAGGCCCCATAAGGCCATTGCCTCAGCCTTTGTATTAGTGCCACTACCTCCTCACCAGAAACTTCTGAATGCCAGTGCCACTGATATGGCAAGCCAAAATCCACAACCACATGTGTGTCGTTGTGCAGCCCCATCAAAAGAACCCACAGGATATATTAGCTGAACTTCAGTCCTCTTATGTCTAGGGGTCAAGGAGCATATGTTTTCTGTGGAATATAGAGTGTAGCCAATGATAAAAATTTCAATAATATTGAAGAAATTACCAGGGAAATGTTGGAAGATGTAGTTGTTCCTCCATTTCCAGATTTTCCAAAATAGAGTAGGCAGAATAATTCTCCAGTCAACCTTTTGTGAGCTCCACCATTGTCGATAGTCTATAATGCAAACATGTTGGATATACGGAAAACCAATGTGTGAAGAAAGTCCTTTCCAGACCTAAGTTGTATGTGGACAAGTGAGAAAGATATGATTGTTGTTTTCGGATTCCTCTTTACAAATAGGATGGATGCCAGGTCCATGTCATTGTCGCTTTTGCAAATTTTCCGAAGTGAGGTTATGGAAAACCAGCTAAGTAAAGAGAACGATTTTGTTAGGGATTTTAGTTTTCCAAAAGGCAGATAAGACATTTTTCTCGGTCAGATTTGCATCTTGAGAACAGAGGAAGAGGTATATATCTGACACATTAATGTTATCTTTCTTCATCTTCCTCGACCGGATTAATTTTTCATGACTTCCAGTATGACAAATCCCAAGTTGTTTCATCCCAGCAACAATGTGATCCCATTCCATGTCCCAATGACTAGATAGACCCAAATATTGTGTGCACTTCTAGATAGGATATGGACCCCTCCAAGTAGAAATGGCTTGATACCAGTAGAAGATGCTTCTTCTATGTAGAGTATCAATAAGTTGTTCCAGGATGTTGTCCTCATCTCCAAAACCCAAGATGCGAATAGAGCCAATAAGAATGTTGTGGCCCAAGCCAATATTCCAAGCCAAGTGTTGTAGGAAGATCTGAGTGACCTTTTGGAAACTAAGCTAGATGGCAGAACCATTTTTAGTACCAATGGTTCCCTTTCGAAACCAATATATAAAGTCATTATTCTTTAAGTATTTTTGTCTGATGACCAGACTCCAGGTTCATGTACCAAAAATGCCCCTCCATAGTGACTTGATAAGTAATGCATGTCTAAATCGACGAAGGTCTAGAATTCCCCATCCCTCCATGAGCTTCGGTAGAGTGATCTTGGATATCTTAGATAGGTGAAATTTCTTTTGCTCATGACTACCGCCTAGATAAAATTAGCCATAACCCGGTTGAGTGAGTGTATGATGGTAGCAAGAATATGGAAACGATGGGCCCAGTATATCCCAAGTTGGTTTAAGATAGCTTGGGAAAGGATGACATGCCCTCCCAGGGATAAATTCCTAAATTCCCATCCAGAAATTTTCCTAAAAAAACTATCAACTAGCTAAAGCCAATCAACATTTCTATAATTACAGGGTTTTATATGATATCCCAAGTATTTCATACCTTGATGCATTAACTTGGCATCAATACCAAATAGGTTTTTTATGTAAGCAATGATATCCAAATCACAATTTCCATGATACAAAATAGTTTTTGAGCATTCATATACATAGTAGTAGCATTGGAAAATTTTATGAATATATGAAAAAGGCATAACCAAGTGAGATGATGCAACATACCCATGATCAGCACATCTTCGACAAAGAATCCATGAGATATGTTGATGTTGTGGCTAATATTGAGTGCCTATAATTGTTCTCGTTCCACATCATGAGTGATGTATAGGCTTAGGCCATCCATAGCTAAAATAAATAACAACAGCGATAGCAAGCAACCCTGTCTCAGTCCTTGTCCAACTTGGAAGAATTTAGAAGGGTATATGTTTATGATCACATAATAATCCACATTGATGACGCATGCCATAATCCAATCCAAACATTTGTGATGTAAGCCAATTTTGAAAAGGACCAGCCTGAGGTAACCCCAATCCAAGTTTTCAAAATCCTTCCTCAGATCAACTTGCAGGATGGCAACATTTAGATTTTTTACACGGATCGAATGCATACACTCTTGTGAATTAGCAACGGCATCATCAATTTGTCGGCCTTGTAGGAACCCGTGTTGTTGAGGGGATATATGGCATGATAAAGTACTTCTCAGATGCCCCACAATGGTTTTTGAGATAATGTTGTAGATAAGGTTGCATAGTGAAATAGGCCTGTAGTCCTCAAAATAGATAGGAGGATTGTGCTTCGAGATGAGGGAAATGTAGGTAGACTTGATGCAATGGTGTACATACTCAGTGAGTCTTGGTCCTACATTAATTGAAAGAGAGAATTCGAGTCGTGGTCCTGCATCAACATGAAGTTTGGAAAACCCTAAAATGGTGAAGGAAGACAATACCACAGAGGTCTGAGTAGACAAAAGAGGTGTATCAATTGGTAAAGACACTGAAGTAGAGGAAAGCACTGAAAATCAGGTCAGCAGCAAGCACGATAAGTTAAAAAACATGGACAGCGACAACATTAGAGATAGCAAACAACAAGAGTCAGGCAGCGATCATCGATCTTCAAGTAACAACAATGCCATAACTACGAGGTTCAATGAAAACAAAGACTGCAAAAGGTCCGAACCATGTGAAAGGCTAAAGGCAGAAGCCATAAAACAGAAGATAAGAAACGTGGACATCGAAAGCAATAAAACCAACAAACAACAAGAGTTAGCGGAGGAACTAGCAGATAAGTTTACCACTAAATACGAACCATGTGAAAAAGTAGAAGTCTGTCAAACCAATCTACAGGAATGCATAACGGGAAAGGGTAGTAATGATATGGATAACGAGGTATATCAAGAAATTAGTGAGCGCATGAGAATATCAAGGATGTAGTAGGAAGCAGTAACAGCAACAATGCCAACCCAGAAGCTAGCACTTATGAACCTGATGAAAGAAGAAGTCATAGGGATAAAAACCACAATTCTTTGAAGAAAAGCTTGGAGATAAAACCTAAAAGGAAAGTGGTTAATTTGTCTTCTCATGAATTAGGTCCAGAAGTCATTAGTGTTCTCAACAAAGGCTTGCGGTTTGCAGTTGCCACTAAAAACATACCTATTGAGAATATCATCTGTAGCATAGAGGATGGGATTAATAACCTATCTTTGGAAGATAAGGAAGCATTAAGGCAAGAATTTTCCCTCATTATGAGAAAGGCAAAAACTCCCAAAAATAATTTAAGTAAAGGAGAGCAACTTGCTCTTAAGTCCCTAAGAAATAATGATAAAATTGTAGTTCTTAAGGCTGATAAGGGAGGGGCAGCAGTAATCTTAGATAAAGAAGATTATGTATGTAAAATGAATGAACACCTTGCCTGTGGTAGTTATAATAAGCTTAGCAAAAATCATCGCAAAATTATGAGGGAGGTAGAAAGACAATTTCAGATTCCAACCTTGATGAAAAATTAAAGAAAAAATTAACCCCTTCTTGTGAAACCATCCCAATAATTTATGGTTTACCTAAAATCCATAAAGAAGGAGTTCCTCTTAGACTAATACCATTGGTTCCCCAACCTATGAACTCGCTAAGTATGTTTCCAATATCCTTAGGCTTCTTGTCGGGTATACTAATTCTTTCATCAAAGACTCCCATGAATTTGTGATTCTTATTAGAAATGAGAGGATGGACCAATATGACATCCTCGTGAGCTTTGACGTAGTATACTTATTCACCAAGATTCCCCTTGATGAAGCCATTCAATTTGTAAAAGATGTTACTGATTCAGAAATGGCAAGACTGGCTGAGATTTGTTTAAGGTCAACCGTTTTTACCTTCCAAGGAGGATATTATGAGTAGACATCTGGAGTGGCAATGGGATCACCCCTCTCGCCAATTGTGGCCAACTTATACATGGAATATTTTGAAAAGAAAGCACTTGAATCATACCCTTTGAAACCAGCTTGGTGGGAGCGATTCGTAGATGATACCAATATAAAATGGACTCATGGTAAAACAGAGCTTGACAAGTTTTTTATTCACCTTAACTCTATCTCCACCAAAACAAAATTTACCATGGAGATGGAAGAAAACATGAGCATCCCATTTTTAGACGTTCTTATCATCAGGAAGGAGGATGGGTCCTTAGGACATAAGGTATTTAGGAAATCAACCCACACAGAGAGCTACCTCCACGTTGATTCTCACCATCACCCGTCCCAGAAGTTTGGTGTTCTGAACACTCTTGCTATCAGAGCCCTTAGAATTTTTGACTCTGAGCATTTGGACGAGGAGAAGAAGCACTTAGTCTCTGTGTTTAAAGGTATGGACTACAAAGAGAAAGAAATTAGAATAGCCATAGAAAGGGCTGAAAGAAGGGTGTTATCTCAGGAGCCAAAAGCTCAAGACCAACCCCAGTGTGGGAGCGTATTTCTACCTCATATTTAGGGGCTGACAGATAAGATTGCAAAAATACTAAGAAAGAAAGACATAATCATTTAGTTCTCATCACCTGGTACAATTAGGCAGAGTATGAGGTTTATCAAAGATAATATTGATAAACATCAACTAAAAGGAGTTTATAAAATATATTTTTCATGTGGAAAAAGTTACATTGGTGAAACAAGTTGTTCCTTAAAAACAAGACTGAAGGAACATGTAGTTGATAATAAGAATGAAAGGTCTCGTACTTCGGCCTTGGCGGAGCATTCCTCTAAAACTAAGCACCATCTTTGTTTGGAAAACGCCTCAATTGTCGCTAGGGAAGAACATCATCAGAGGCGAAATATTAGAGGGGCTCTTTAGATTATGAAACATCCACATAATCTTAACAAGGATAATGGTATCGAGATTAGCGGTAGATGGTTTCCCTTAATTAGAAAAATTAAGACCACCAATACATCCTAGGTATAACACCTAGTAGGTAGCTATCTCCTTTCCCTATCCATCTTAGGTTAAAAATTAGTAAAAAAATAGTTTTATTACCTTTAGTACTATTATTGTTACTCTTAATAGATAATTAATATTTAATTATAATAATTATTAATCAATTAAACTATTAATAGAATGAATATTTATAATATTTACTACTAATTATTAATTATGACTATTAATTATTA
>APFE031206229.1:0-12920 GCA_000404065.3 Pinus taeda
AGTTGAATTAGTTACATTACATTACAGCTTTCGCATTTGCCTTGGCCTTCTTCGGGGATTCAACGCCCTATCAAGTCCGGTCCCGTGAAGTCCAGTATTAGCGAGGCCCGGTAACGTTGGTACATTGTGTTTTAATGTGCTACTTTAACCCATGGTTTTTAAGCCTTAAAATTTTTACCCGTAACTAAATAAAAAAGACTCTACCGTGAAACAATTTTAACCTGTCAATTAAACACACCAATGAATTTAATGGCTCAACCTCAACCTCAACCAACTTCCTTACCCTTCCTTCTCACCGGTTTATTAAATTTTCAAATTAATAATGAATACATTTTCAAAATATTCATACACCGGTTTATTAAATTTTCAAATTAATAATGAATACATTTTCAAAATATTCATACAGCTCTCTTATCATTGGTTTGTTTTAAAAATTAATAATAATCAACCTCAGCTCAGCTCTTTCGAGTCAATTGAGAATTCTCTGTTATGCAACCCTCTTTAGCTCCGCTTCAATCCTCCTGTATCATTTCCAACCTTCTTTGAGGATTCAACGACCCATCAAGTCTGGATCCGGTCTTAGGCAGTCACTTATGGCCCTCTACCATTCGTACTGGTTTTTTTTCCAGAGATAGTTAAACATATAAAATGAAATGAAATACTTTTTATTTTACTTTTCATTGAGTGGAAAAACCTATCCCACCTTTTAAAAATCAAATTTAATTATATATTTAATTACCATATATATAATCATGATTCATAAAATCTATTTTTATTTAAATTGTGTTTATTATTTTTTGGATTATGAAAAAATTAAAATAAAACTCTTATCTTATATTATGTTAATAATACCATTTTATGTGCATTATTTTTCTTGTAGGGCAGACTTTGTTTTTAGGAATAGCTTATATCTTTAGAAAAAGAGTGAAGGAAGGTAAATCCGTATTTGTTTTCATTATTTTAAATAAGTGATAGAAAAGATCATTATTTTTACATAAAAAGAAATAGATAATTTTCGTTATATCTTATTAAAAATATACATTTCCGAAGGTAAATTCGTATTTGTTTTCATTTTTTAAATATATAATGTAAAATATTATTATTTCTATTTATAAAAGAAATTGATAGTTTTCATTATATTTTATTAAAAATATACTATTTTTCTCTAATACGTGTGTCGGATTGCATGCAGATTAATTTATAGGAAAGACATCACTTCTAACTTTGCTAGGGTTTAGGGTTTAGGTTTTGGGGTTTAGGGTTTATGTTTTTGTGTTTAGGATTTACGGTTTTGTGTTTATGTTTTAGGGTTTATAATACTTGAGTAAATTCTTTTAATAAACACTTAAATCAAAGTTACAAAATTCTTCCTAAATTGTTATAAAATTCATAGGGTTTATGGCTTAGGATTTAGGGCTTGGGGTTTAGGTTTTGGGGTTTAGGTTTTAGGGAGTATGGCTTAATATTTACAACAATTTAGTAAATTCCCTTAATAAACACTTAACTAAAAGTTACAAAATGCTTTTAAGAATGTTATAAAATGCCTATGGTTTTGTGTTTAGTTTACAAGGTTTATTGTTTAGGGTTTAGGGTTTGGGGTTTACGGTTTAGTGTTTATGGTTCAAGTTCAGGGTTTATAACACTTTAGTAAATTAATTTAATAAAGACTTAAATAAAAGTTACAAAATGCTTGTTAAAACGTTATAAAATGCTTAGAGTTCAGGGTTTATGGTTATAACACTTTATTAAATGCTTTTGATAAACACGTTAAAAAGTTACAAAAATGTATTTTAAAACGTTATAAAATTTCTAGTGTTTAGGGATAGGGTTTATGGTTGAGGGTTTGGGATTTATAACACTTTCAGAAATTCTTTTAATAAGAACATAAAAAAAAAGTTACAAAATGCTTGTTAAAATGTTATAAAATGCTTAGGCTTTAGGGTTTAGGATTTAAAATTCTATAAAATGCACATGGTTTAGTGTTTAGGGTTTATAACAATTTAGTAAATGCTTTTAATAAACACTTTAAAAAAGTAAGAAAACTCTTGTGAAAATGTTATAAATTACTCAGGGTTTAGAGTTTAGGGTTTAGGGTTTATAAAACTTTAGTAAATCCTTTTAGTAGACACTCAGAAAAAAGTTACAAAACACTTGCTAAAAAATTATAAAATTCTTAGGGCTTAGGTTTGAGGTGAACTTTAGTAAATTATTTTAATAAACACTTTAAAAAAAGTCACAAAACTCTTGTGAAAATTTTATCAAATTCTTAGGGTGTATGTGTAGGGTTTACAAAACGCTTATTAAAATGTTATAAAATGTTCACGTTTTAAAATGTTACAAAAAACTTGCTAAATTCTAATAAAATGCTTAGGATTTAGGGTTTATAACAATTTAGTAAATTCTTTAAATAAACACTTCAAAAGAAAATTTACGAACACTTCTTAAAATGTTATAAAATACTTAGGGTTTAGGGTTTGGGGTTTAAAATTTTATAAAGTTCTTATGGTTTAGGGTTTAGTTTGGGGGGTGTGGGTATTAGGGTTTATGGTTTATGGTTTTGAGGGTTTAGGGTTTTTTATTGTTTAGGGTTTTTTTAGGGTTTTTAGGGTTTAGTTTTTTTAGGGTTTAGGGTTTGGGGATTAAGGTTAGGGGTTTATGGATTAGGGGTTTAGGGTTTATAGAACTTTAGTAAATGGTTTTAGTAAACACTTACATAAAATTCACAAAACACTTTTTAAAATGTTATAAAATACTTATGTTTTAGGGTTTGGGGTTTAGGGCTAAGTGTTTAGGTTTTGCTGTTTAGGGTTTAGAGTTTATAAGACCTTAGTAAATGCTTTCAAGCTTTAGGCTTTAACGTTTAGAGTTTATGAGACCCTAGTAAATGATTTTAGGGTTTATCCTTAAGGCTTTAAGCATTACGATATAGGGTTTGGGGTTTGGGGTGTAGGTTTTATAACACTTTGGTAAATTCTTTTAATAAACACTTAATTAAAAGTTATAGAAAACATTCTGAAATATTGTAAAATTCTTAGTGTTTAGCATTTATCATTTGGTGTTTACAGTTTGGGATTTAGGGTTTCAGGTTTTAGGTTTTAGCTTTTATGGTTTATGATTTATAACACTAAAGTTACAAAATGCTTTTTAAAATATTAAAAAAAATAGCATTAGGGTTTAGGGTTTAGGATTTATAATAGTGGTAAATTATTTTAATAAACACTTAAATAAATGTCTAAAATGCTTTTCAATATGTCCTAAAATTATTAGGGTTTAGGTTTTAGTGTTTGAGGGTTTAGGGTTTAGGGTTTTAGATTTATGGTTTAAGTTTTACAACATAAAAGTTACACTTAAATTAAAGTTGCATAACACTCTTTAAAATGTTATAAATTAATTAGGGTTTAGGTTTCATGGTTTAGGTTTTAGGGATTAGGGTTTAAAGTTTATAAGACTTTAGTAAATTCTTTTAATAAACACATAAAATAAGTTACAAAACACTTTTTAAAATTTTATGAAATGGCTAGGGATTAGGTTTTAGGATTTGGGGTTTAGGATTTAGGGTTTAAGGTTTATTACACTTTAGTAAATTGTTTTAATAAACACTTAAAAAAAAGTTACAAAACACTTTTTGAAATGCTATGAAAGGCTTAGGGTTTAGTGTTTATCGGTTTATGATTTATAGTTTAGGGTTTAGCTTTCATGGTTTACGGTTTATAACAGCATAGTAAATTATTTTGATAAAAACTTATGTAAAAGTTACCAAAGTCTTTTCATAATGCTATAAAATTCTTAGTGCTTAGGGTTTATAACACTTCAGTAAATTCTTATAATAAAAAGTTAAAAAACACTTGTTAAAATGTTATAAATTACTTAGGGTTTAGGGTTAAGAGTATAGGGTTTATAAGAATTTAGTAAATCCTCTTAACAAACACTTAAACAAAAGTTAGAAATTTTTTTAGGATGTTATAAAATGCTTAGAGTGTAGGGTTTGGGGTTTGGTGTTTAGAGTTTAAGGTTTAGAATTTATAACACTTTAGTAAATGATTTTAATAAACACTTAAATAGAAGTTAAAATATGTTTTTTAAAATGTTATAAAATTATTAGTGTTTAGCGTTTAGCATTTAGGGTTTAGGGTTTAGGGTTTAGGGTTTCTGGTTTACATTTTAGGATTCAGGGTTTATAACACTTTATTAAATCCTTTTAATAAACACTTAAACAAAAATTACAATATGCTTTTTAAAATCTTATATGCCTAGGGTTTAGGTTTTAATGTTCACGATTTGGGCTTTAGGGTTTAAGCTTTAGGATTTAGGGTTTATGGTTTATGGTTTAGGGTTTGGGGTTTAGTGTCAAGGGTTTAGGGTTTATAAGAATTTATTAAATTATTTTAATAAACACTTTAAAAAAAATTCAAAATAATTTTTATAATGTTCTAAAATGTTTAGGTTTTAGGGTTCACGGTTTGGGATTTAGGGTTTAGGGTTTAAGGTTTGGGATTTTGGGTTTAGGTTTAGGCTTAATTGTTTAGGGTCTACAACATTTTGGTAAATTCTTTTAATAAAAACTTAAATAAAAGTTACAAAACAATTTTTAAAATGTTATAAAATGGTTAGGGTTTAGGGCCTATAGTTTAGGGTTTAGGGTTTATGCTTTGTGGTTTAGGGTTTATGTTTTTGTGTTTATGGTTTAGGGTTTATAACACTTTAATAAGTACTTTTAATAAACACTTAAGTAAAGGTTACACAATTCTTCTTAAACTATTATGAAATTCTTAGGGTTTATGGTTTAGGGCTTGGGGATTACGGTTTAAGGTTGAGGTTTTTGGGGTTTAGGTTTTAGGGTATATGGTTTAAGTTTTATAACAATTTAGTAAATTATTTTAATATGCACTTAAATAAAACTTACAAAAATATTTTTAAAATGTTATAAAATGCCTACGGGTTTAGGGTTTAGTTTATAGGGTTTAGGGTTTATTGTTTAGGGTTTAGTGGTTAGGGTTTGGTGTTTAAAGTTTATAAAAATTTATTAAGTTCTTTTAATAAACACTTAAAAAATGTTACAAAACAAGTTCTAAAATGTTATTAAATGATTAGGGTTTAGAGTTTAGGGTTTTGGGTTTAGGGTTTACAGTTTATTGTTTAGGGTTTGGTGTTTAGGGTTTGGGGTTTAGGGTTTAGGGTTTCGGGTTTGGGGTTTCGGGTTTGGAGTTTTGGGTTTGGGGTTTAGGGTTTAGGGTTTATGGTTTGGGGTTTAGGGTTTAGGGTTTAGGGTTTAAGTTTTATAAAAAATTATTAAGTGCTTTTAATAAACACTTAAAAAGGGTTTTTTTTTTTCTACGTTAAGACTAACCTAAGTACCCACGGGGGATTTGAACCAGTGACCTATCGCAAGGAGTGCCTTAACAACGCACCCATTCACCATCAATCCAAAGCCCCGTGGGCCAACACTTAAAAAGGGTTACAAAACACTTTTTAAAATTTTATTAAATGATTAGGGTTTAGATTTTAGGGTTTGCGGTTTAGGGTTTATTGTGTAGGGTTTAGGGTTTAGTGTGTAGGGTTTAAGGTTTAGGTTTTATAACACCTTGGTAAATTCTTTTAATAAACACTTAAATAAAACTTACAAAACTATTTTTAATAGATCATAAAAAGCCTAGGTTTTAGGGTTTAGGGTTTGGGGTTTGGGGATTAGGGTTTAGCATTTAGAGTTTAGGGTTTACTGTTTATAACACTTCAGTAGCTTATTTTCATAAACAATTAAATAAAAGTTAGAAAAATCTTGTTAAAGTGTTATAAAATGCTTTGGGTTTAGGGTTTAAGGTTATAACACTTTATTAAATGCTTTTAATAAAAACTTAAAAAATTTACAAAAATGTATTTTGAAACGTTATAAAATTCTTAGTGTTTGGGGATAGGGTTTATGGTTTTGGTTTGGGATTTATAACATTTGGATAAATTATTTTAATAAGAACATTAAAAAAAGATACAAAAAGATTGTTAAAATGTTATAAAATGCTTAGGCTCTAGGGTTTAGGATTTAAAATTATATAAAATGCTCATGTTTTAGAGTTTATGATTTATAACGCTTTAGTAAATCCTTTTACTAAACACTTAAAAAAAGGTAAGAAAATGTTTGTTAAAATGTTATAAAATACTTAGGGTTTAGAGTTTAGGCTTTAGGGTTTATGGTTTTGGATTTAAAATGTTATAAAATGGTTACAGTTTGAGATTTAGGGCTTATAACATTTTAGTAAATGCTTTTCATAAAAACTTCAAAAAAATTTACAAAAAGCATTTTGAAATGTCATTGAATGCTTAGAATTAGGTTTAGGGTTTAGAATGTTATAAAATGCTTAGGGTTTAGAGCTTAGGGTTAGGGATTTATAAAACTTTAGTCAATCCTTTTAATAAACACTTAGGAAAAAGTTACAAAACACTTGCTAAAAAGATATAAAATGCTTAGGGTTTAGGTTTGAGGGAAACTTTACTAAATTCTTTCAATAAACACTTTAAAAAAGTTACAAAACTCTTGTTAAAATTTTATAAAATTCTTAGGGTGTAGGTTTTAGGGTTTTTGGTTTTGATTTTGGGTTTTAGGTTTAGGGTTTAGGGTTTAGGTTTTAGGGTTTATAGCGCTTTAGTAAATGGTTTTAATAAACACTTAAATAAAAGTTACAAAATTATTTTCAAAATGTTATAAAATTCTTAGGATTTACGGTTTATGCTTTAGGATTTAGGGTTTGGGGTTTCAAGTATAGAGTTTATGGTTTGGAGTTTATAACAATTGAGTAAATTCTTTTAATAAACACTTGAATAATAGTTACAAACTACTTTTCAAAATGCTATAAAATGCTTAATGTTTATGGTTCAGAGTTAAGGGTTTGAGGTTTATTGTTTGGGGTTTAGGGTATAGGTTTTAGGGTTTTGAATTTAGGGTTTATAACACTTCTGTAAAATCTTTTAGTAAACACTTAAATAAAATTTACAAAGTGCCTTTTAAAATGTTATAAAATTCTTAGCATTTATAGTTTAGGGTTTAGGGTTAGGGTTTGGGGTTTATGGTGTACAGTTTAGCGTTTGGGTTTAGGGTTTAGGGTAGAGTGTTTAAAGTTTATAAAACTCTTAGGGTTTAGGGTTTATGGTTTATAACACTTTAGTAAATTCTTTTAATGAAAAATTAGATAAAAGTTACAAAACCATATTGAAAATGCTATAAAATGTTGAGGGTTTAGGGTTTTAAGTCTAGGGTTTAATGTTTAGAGTTTAGAGTTTAGGGATTATAACACTTTAATAAATGATTTTAATAAACATTTAAATAAAAGTTACAAAACACTTTTTCAAATGTTATAAAATACGTAGGGTTTAGGGCTTACAGTTTAAGGTTTCGCGTTAAGGGTTTATGGATTACAGTTTAGGGTTTACCGTCTATAGAACTTTAGTAAATATTTTTAGTAAACACTTAAATAAAAGTTACAAAACATTTTTAAAATTGTTAGAAAATTCTTAGGGTTTAGGTTTTAGGGTTTAGAATTTAGGGTTTCGGGTTAAGGGTTTAGGGTTTAGAATTTAGGGTTTCGGGTTAAGGGTTTAGGGTTTAGGTTTTATAACACTTTATAAAATTCTTAGGTTTTAAGTTTTAATATTTTTTGTTTAGGGTTCATGGTTTTGGGTTTATAACACCTTAGTAATTTTTTTAATAAACACTTAAATAAAAGATACAAAACACTTTTTAAAATGTTATAAAGTTCTTAGGGTTTAGTGCTTAGGATTTGGGGTTTAGGGTTTATGGTTTAGGGTTTGGGGTTTAGGGTTAAGGGTTTAGGGTGCAGGGATTAACCACCCATGTTAAGTGGGTATCAACTGCTACATATTACACTTAATGAATTCATCCCATGGAGCCTCGTGAAGTTATGAAGAAAAGTAAATAAAAGGAAAAATGTTTATGAATAAGGGTGGAAAAACAAGGGTTTAGGGTTTAGGGTTTTCTCCATCCTACACTCACATACCTAGGTGTGGTCTTCTATTATTATAACATTGATAAAATTCTTAAGTTTCATGGTTTAGGGATTAGGGTTTGGGGTTTAGGGATTAGAATTTAGGGTTTATAACAATTTAGTAAATTCTTTTAATAAGCACTTAAATAAAATTTACAAAACACTCTTTAAAATGATATAAATTAATTAGGGTTTAGGTCTTAAGTGTTAGGGTTTAAAGTTTATAACACTTTAGTAAATTCTTTTAATAAACACGTAAAAAAGATACAAAACACATTTTAAAATGTTATGAAATGCTGCGTTTAGGTTTTAGGGTATAAGGTATAGGGTTTACGCCGGTTTGGGGTTTAGGGTTTAGGGTTTAGGGTTTAGGGTTTGTAACACTTTAGTAAATTTTTTAATAAACACTTAAATAAAATTTACAAAATGGTTTTTGAAATGTTATAAAAGGTTTATGATTTAGAGTTTAGGTTTTAGGTTTTCCGGTTTAGGGTTTATAGCTTAGGGTTTAGTTTTTATGGGATAGGGTTTATAACACCTTAGTATATTAATATCATAAAAAATTAAGTAAAAGTTACAAAACTCTTTTTAGAATGCTATAAAATGCTTAAGGTTTAGGGTTTATAAGACTTTAGTAAATTCTTATAGTAAACACTTAAATAAAAGTTAAAAACGCTTTTAAAATGTTATGAATTGCTTAGGGTTCAGGGTTAAGAGTGTACTGTTCATAAGAATTTAGTAAATCCTCTTAATAAACACTTGAATAAAAGTTTGAATTTTTTTTAAGATGTTATAAAATTCTTAGGGTTTAGAGTTTAGCGTTTATGGTTTGGGGTTTGGAGTTTAGAGTTTAGGGTTTAGGGTTTATAGCAATTTAGTAAATGATTTTAATAAACACTTAAATAGAAGTCATAATATGTTTTTTAAAATGATATAAAATTATTAGTGTTTAGAATTTAGGGTTTACGGTTTAGAGTTTAGGGTTTAGGGTTTAGGGATTATTGCTTGGAGCTTAGGGTTGAGGGTTTATAGCACCGTAGTAAATTCTTTTAATAACCACTTAAATAAAAACTACAAAGAACCTTTTACAATGTTATAAAATTCTTAGTGTTTAGGGTTTAATGATCATGGTTTGGGGTTTAGGGTTTAAGGTTTAGGGATTAGGGTTTAGGGTTTGGGGTTTATGATTTACGGTTTAGGGTTTACAAGAATTTAGTAAATTATTTTAATAAACACTTAACTAAAACTGTCAAAATACTTTTTAAAATGTTATAAAATGATTAGGGTTTAGGGTTTAGGGTTTGGGATTTATGGTTTAGAGTTTATGGTTTAGGGTTTAAGGTTTGGAGTTTGGGTTTAGTTTTGGGGTTTACTGTTTAGGGTCTACAACATTTTAGTAAATTATTTTAATAAACACTTAAACGAAAGTTACATAACAATTTTTAAAATTTTATAAAATTGTTATGGTCTAGGGTTTATGGTTTAGGGTTTTGTGTTTATGGTTTCAGGTTTAGCACACTTTATTAAATCCTTTTAATAAACACTTAAATAAAAGTTACAAAATTCTTCTTAAACTATTATAAAATTCTTAGGGTTTATGGTTTAGGTTTTGGGGTTTAGGTTTTAGGGTGTATGGTTTAAGGTTTATAACAATTTAGTAAATTTTTTAATAAACAATTAAATAAATGTTACAAAATGCTTTTAAAAATGTTATAAAATGCTTAGGCTTTAGGGTTTAGTTTATAGGGTTTATGGTTTATAAAACATTATTAAGTGATTTTAAAAAACACTTAAAAAATGTTACAAAAGACTTTTGAAAATGTTAATTAATGATTAGGGTTGATAGTTTAGGGTTTGGGGTTTAGGGCTTAGGTTTTAAGGTTTAGGTTTTATAACATCTTATTAAATTCTTTTAATAAACACTTAAATAAAAGTTACAAAATTATTTTTAATAGATCATAAAATGCTTAGATTTAAGGGTTTAGGGTTTGAGGTTTGGTGTTTAGGGTTTAGTGTTTAGAGTTTAGGGTTTGGGGTTTATAACACTTTAGTAAATAAATTTCAAGATAAATTGATACTTCAAGGGAATGAAAAAACATCCACTATAATTCAAAATGTCGACCAAGAATTTTCCACAGAAAAGGAAGAGTTAAAAAAAAACATTATATCACAGAGCCCAATGTTTTTAATATTTTCCTAATATATTTGTCACCCACATGCAATCAAACATAAAATCAATAATCTCTAATTCGAGAATTGTACTCCCAACAAGTAACTCAACCTCGAAGAATGTCTGCCCATGAGAATTAGGTTTTATAGGAGAAAAATATTAATCCCAACTACAATAGGAGTAGAGACAATGTTTTAGAGAAGGGAAGGGAGTAAAAGTAGAATCTTTGAATGTTATTGATTATTTTCATGGAATTGTTAATAAAGTCCAACTATATTGATTATTTTCATGCAATTATTAATAAGGTGCAACTATTAGAACATCAAATACTACTTGATCAAGAATTGTCACGACACATATCACTACCCGACAAAGTACAATATTTGAAATATTTAAAAGAATTTGATGCCCATGAAAGTATATTTGCATGGAAATGGTCTATATTCGATGAAGATATTCAAATTCTTGCACCAAATACTTATCAAACAACATTTCGTTTGACTTCAACACTAGCACCTGCAATAGCACAATCGTCTCGATCATCTTCCCCACGACATAAATTCAATCTATTTGAGCCAAGCTTTTAGGATTTGGTCTTGCTTCTGAACAACAACATCACACTAAGGAACTTGAAATTGAATGTTCTAATCAGTTAGCCAAGGAAGGGAAAAGAAGAGGAATTCTCATTTTAAATCTTGCAGATGTAATTCAAGAAGTTCTAGTTGACCACAAAACTAGATCTTCTAATTAGCCAACCACCATTCTGGATGAACTTTTATATCATTATTAGGATTTACATTTTTTAATTTATGGTGTATCAAATTTTGTAAGACTCCAATTCTTCCTGTCATTTGTGACAAGGAATGAATTAAGAGTAGGGGAGATGTTGGAGGGGCCGGTCGACTTAGTTCACCATCCCAAACAATTCTACAATTGATATTATAAAGTTGATCAACTCTCTAGTCGAGTCAAGATTCTAGGTTAGATAGGCTAAATTTGTTTTGACTTAAATTATTTTGACTATCTCTACATAATATATATATATATGCATCATTGTATCTTTTGTGATTATCTTCTCAAGAGAATATAATATAAAGTAACACTTTGTTGCCTCTCTGCTACATCATTTCACTTCTTCTATTCCTACGTTCTTTATCTTCATGTGATTTATTGTTTTGCTTTCTACTAGTAACCAATGGTCATTGTCTACTACACTACAACAAGTATATATCATTTTTTTGGAATATTCTACTAAAATATAAAATATTGTAAAATATTGGTGCGTCCTTCAATGAATTGTAAAATGTTGTAAAATATTAGTGAAGCATTCACTTAATTATAAAATCTTGTAAATTATTAGTGAATCCCTCATTTAATCTTTACGTCAAGTTACTTTTCCTTATTATGCATTGATTCTCTAATAGAAAAATAATTTTCCAATTACTTCGCTTCAAATAAATGAACATCATTAGGATTTGGTGGTTCATCACCATCTATAAGTTTTTTCAACTCCTTGGTGTGTAAGTATTATAATAACTAGTATGTTTTCTTGTTCAATCAACACTCTAATAATTGTTGATCAATACACAATTTTTTGAAATTAAACAAAATGCGCAATGAGATTGACTAAAAGACAAAAGATGTAATGACATTTAATATCCTATATGATAAAAAAATTAATTAACACAAACTCATTATAAAGCCATAATTTTTGAGTTCAAAATTATAGTCCACAAAGAAAAATGTTCATTACTTAGCATAACATGTTACAAAATAAGTATCATCAAAGGCTTTCCACTTCAAAAATGATAATACACTAAGTAGTCTCTCCTCCTCGACTAATTATATGTGTTTCGCCTTTAGCCTTTCCCTCAAAATTATAATTTCATTAAAGGAATAATTACACAAAAAATTTGGAATACACTAGGAATAAAAAAATCTGTATATGATTCCTAATATCCTATGTTTCTCATGTAAAGAGAAGAAAACAAGAACACAAGGCTTCTTATTCAAGAAACAACATTAATTTTAACCAACACCTCTGAAATCAATGATAATTGTAAGATGAAAGCAGTCATTCCCAAACAAATGGTTCATTGAACAACAAAACTAGAGCTAGAAGTGTTTAAGGGACTAACAAAAGTTTTAATCAAAATAAACACAAATTTTTTATCTTCATAAATGCTTCAAATTCTTGTCCAATATATCAGATCTAAATGTAAAAGAAATTTGTTGTAATTGAACGACTATATTTCTGAATAGAGGAAATATTCCTAAATGAATTAATTATCATTTAATAGTAGTATATTATGTATGTGAAGAGATATGTTCTAGATTCATGAGACTATATCTTTCATTTTCAACAGTGGAGAAGAGAGTAACAATTTAATATTTGAATTTAAGAAATGAATCTTAAATTGACTTGCATATCTCCACCTCCACCTCCACCATCTAATCGTTTACCTCCACCTCCTGATCCTCCTCCTCCGCATACATCCCTCATCTCCTCCACCTCCGCCTCCCCCACCGGCTTCTCCTCCTCCTCCTCATCTTCCACCACCTCCTCCAACTCCACCTCCATCACCACCTCCTCAACAACCACATCCTCCTCCTCCCCTTCCTCCACCATTACCACCTCCTCTTCCTCCTTCACCACCTCCTCTTGCAGCACCTCCCCATCCACCTCCTCCACCACCTCCACCACCTCTGCTTCTACCTCCTCCTCTACCTCCGCCTCCTACACCACCTCTGCATCCACC
>APFE031206230.1:0-10730 GCA_000404065.3 Pinus taeda
TGAAGGTTCATACTAAAAATTTAAGTCTAATTATAATTATAATCATTATTATTATTGTTTGTTAAGTGGTGTTGGTATTTAACATGGATGGATTTTCTTGGAGTTTTGAACTGATGATATTCACTTCATGGAGTGCCTTAAAAATATACCCCACCACCATCTTTTTTTGTCCCCATGGAACATAATTATGTTCATTTAATAATAGTATCATAATTTATTATATTTGTCAAAAAGTATTGATTCATAATATGTTTTGAAATTAGATATTGACATGTTACTAAAAATACATTAACACTCCCGAGGAGTTGTAGAATACACATTCATAGGGTGCTCTCTTTGTTAGCACTAGTGACCAATGACCAACAACTCACAATATCGCTCTCCTCATCCCTCTCTCTCTCTCCACTAACTCTCTCTTTTCAACCCCCTGTCTCTCTCTCTCCCTCTATCTCTCTCACCACCTCTCACTCACTCCCTTTCTCACCTCTTACTCTTGTAATCCAATGACTTCTCCCTCTCCCTATTGCCCTCTTCATCTCTCCCTCCTCTCTTTGTCCCATAATATATCTATCTGACTACTCCCTTTGTGCCATCCTTCCTCCCACTCCCTCTCTATATACCTTTGAATCTCTCTTTATCTCTCCACCTCTCACTCCCTCTCTCTCCCCTTCTCCCTCTCCCCCCCACTCTCTCTCTCTCCCTATCTCTCTCTTTCTATCCCTGTGTCTCTCTCCCCCGCTCTCTATTTCTCTCTCTCTCCCCCTCTCTCCCTTCCTCTTTCTACATCTCTCTCTCACATTCTCCACACTTTCTCTCACTCCCTTCCTCTCTTGTTCTATATATATATATATATATATATCTCACTCCCTCCCTAACTCTCTTTCACACTCTGTCTATTTATCTCTCCCTACCTCCCTCTCCCCTCTCTCCCTCACTTTCCCTCTGTCCCTCTATCCATCCTTGTATTGCTTCCCAATCCATCTCTCTCTTTATTCCCCTCACTCTCCATCCTTCCATCACTATGTCTATCTCCCTCTCCCTCTTCCTCTCTCCTACTCTATCTCCACCCCCCCCCTTTACCTCTCTCTCTTACAACTTTATCTCACTATCCCTCACTCTCTCAATCCCTCCCTCTATCTCACTTCATATTTCTCTCTCCATCTCTATATTTTTATCTCCCCCTCCCTGTCTCTCTTCCCCTCTCACTCCCACCTTTCTCTCTCTGTCTCTCTCTCTCTCCTATCTTTCCATGAGAGTCCCTACCCCCAAATCTCTGGCACCTTGCCACTCTCTCCCTTTTCCTCTCTACCATATTTTCCTTTGGTCCCTCCCCTCTCTCTCTCTCCCACACACACATAATATCTCATGCTTTCTCTCCATCAACATTTCTCTCTCCCTCCCACTGTCATTCCCCCTTTCACACTATCTCCCTCTCCCTCTCTCCTTGTCACAATCTCTCATAATGTCTCTCCCTCTATTCCTCACTTTCCCTTTGTCCCTTCATCCATCCCTACATCCCTTCCCACCTCAACTCTCTATCTCCTCCCCCTACTCTACCTCCTTCCATCACTCTCTTGCTCTCCCACTCCATCTCTCCCACTTTGTCTCCACCTCCTGCTCTCTTTACCTCTCCGTCCTCCCACTTTCTCTCACTATGGCTCACTTTCTCACTCCCTCCCTTTCTCTTCCTTCATGTCTCTCGTCCCCTCTGTATCATTGTCTCTCTATCTCCCCCTTTGTCTTTCCCTCCCTCTCCCACATTTTTCTCCCTCTCTCTCTCTCTCTCTCTCTCTCTCTCTCTCTCTCAAAAACCCTCTACCACCCCAACTTTCTCTCTCTCCCTGGCCCCCCTTACTTGCACGCTCCCTCCCATGTTTCTTTGTCCCCATTTCCTTCTCTCTCTCCCTCTATCCCTCTCTCTCGCTACCGTTTCTCTCTCTCTCCCCCTTTCACACTCTCTCCCTCTCCCCCTCTCCATATCATACACCCTCCCACTCTCTCTCTCTCTCTCTTCCTCTTCTGTCTCACTCAGTCTCTCACCACTCCCCCATCTCTCCACCACCTCTATCTCCCTATATCCCTCTTCTCCCTCCCCTTCAATCCTCCATGACCTCTCTCTCTCTCTACCTCCCTCTCATTCTATCCCGCCTCCTTCCCTTTCTCTCCTATGATCTCTTTCCTTCCCTTTGCCACTAGCTTCTCCCTCTCTCCTTCAATCCTCTCTCTCCCTCCCCATATCTTTCTCTTCCTCCCTCTCTCTATCCCTTCCCTCTATGGATGTCTCTCCCTCATTCACTTCCCTATCTCGCCCTTATTCTCTTCCCTCTATATCAGTTTTTTTTCTCCCACTCTCTATCTCCTCCTTGCTCCCCCCTCGCTCTCCCTCCAACACCTCCCCCGCTCTAGCTCATTAAGTTAAGATAGAAAAAACTTAGAAATAATTCAATTTCAATATAATAACATTAATAATAGCTTCCTCTTCTCCTCCTTTTCTGGAAGAGAAAAATAAATATGTTATTTCTAAATATAAATGTATTGAAATTAACAATAACAAAAATACATAATAAAAATTATAATTTATATAAATATATAATAATAAATATTTAAAATTTAGTTTTTTTTTTTTAAATAAATAAAACTAAATATTAAAAAGTATAAAAATTCAATTCCTATATAATAAATAAATCTGATTAACCACTTAATGAAACTGATCGACTCATAAAATAAACAGACAATTCCCAACAATTTTTTAAAAATATATTTGTTGATAGTTTGTTTGTGAAGCCAGAATTACACTTAATACTAATGAATGAATTGCTTAATGCTTAAAGAAACACTAACAGAAAATTAAAATGTCACACTAAATTTAAAGTTGTAATTAATTATTATATATATATATATATATATATTTCTTAAAAATGTTAAATCTTTTACATACGTGGAGAAAAAATCTCGATTTACAGTAGCTTAATTTTTTCTAAATCCTAGTGTTTAATCTACCTAAAATTCAATTTGTTCATTTTTTTTTTTTTTAATTATTCATGATATATTGAACTATAAATTTGATCTATAAATTTGATGTAAGAAGTTTCTTAGGGTTTTTGATTTTCATTATAAATAAGAAGAAATTTGATTGCATGGATTTCCATTATTATTCCATAGGATGACATGGAAGATGATTCAAAAGGCACCCGCAAATCTCAAATAACAAAATATTTCAAATAATACAATTTCTCGTGAGATTCATAGCATGAGAGGTGCAGGAAAAGCTATATATGCAGAGAAGTGACTTGCCTTTCAAGGACATAGTAGACAAGTGGAAGATAAGACAGAAGGAGAGTAGGTTTGGCCAGATAATATACCAGTTTAGCTTAGTATTTTGGAAATGGTGTCCGATAATTTCAAGAATTCAAGTTAAAATGGGCATTATAGCTCTGTTATATATTCATGTTAATTGTGATAAGATGCCAACCAGGGACAAAAGACAATCAATCTTCAAAACAAATCTACTTATTTTAAACCACCTTAACAAGCATCGTAAGGAATAAGGAATACAAATGCAATGTGGTTTCCTATGACGAGTTTCTAAATAATGGGACCTTAATATTCACAAGAAAACCGCAATTTATATGTATAGAGTTGACGAACAAGGGTGGTATTTAGATTTCTACTGTATGAATATCGCTTATGAATTTAAAGAGTACGATAAAAGATGACCATATACATACTACGAGAATAATTCCGGGTGTGAACCTCAAGTTTTAAAAAGGAAAAACCAGCTAAATTTTGAAGCACATAGCGCAGGCTTTCAGGAACATGCGCGACCGTAGACAAAAATGTGTGCAAATATTAAAACAAACAGCATATGCAGCCGTAGATGTAAAAGAACCATTTAAATAAGACCATGGAAAAAACCCGGTCTAGGTGTACCTACGCAATTCGAACGTGATTGAAGGCGTTGGTGGTGAATAGCTCCCAAATGCAGGCCCTGCTTGTAGCAGTGGTCTATAGCTGGACGAAAACTAACAGTAGTCAAGAGGACAACCAAATGGCCAAGAAGCTGCCAGTACCATGCCATATCTATCTCTGCAAATCAATTGTGTCCCTCTGTCAGTCTCCCCTCCCATCTCTAAGAGATATTTTGAGACGGAACCATAAAATACAAAACACAAATCCTGACAAACATGCATACACACGAGGAGAGACAACAGATGGAAATTACAGTGTTTGTGAAAGAAAGAACAAACCAGAAGAATCAAGATGAAAAAGTACTCCAGCTTTCCGGTTTAATTACATAGATTTAATTTTTCATATAAAAGCCTCAAGAACCAATTTTCCTATAAACCAAATAGACTAGTAAAGAAGAAAAAATGGTAGAAAAGTCAAGTACCAGAGACAATATGGCGGCAGAAGTAGTTCATCACCCCATAGAACTTTTCGACGGTCGGACCAGAGGAACAACGCCAGAGAATACATATCTAGCCCATTCCCTGCGCTGCACTTCTCATAATTCGGAACGCTGAAGAACGGATGGAGCTAAACCAGGGAAGGGTCTCTATTCAATGGATGGTAAATGAAGCATGTTGTGATTTGTAAACTCCACCGATATATCTGTGACATCTCTTGGATACCCGGTACCATTTTGATGAGAAAGCTGGAAAGTTCTTTATCCTCCAAAGACTATCTGTCAGAAACCCTTGGATGCCTTTCTTGTAATCAAATCATAATAAAAAAATCGTTGAAAAGTCTCTTTCATTCACTTTGTTGTAATTATGGCACGTTGTGATGTTCACACTCCCCTTATATATCTCCTATATATCTATCACAGCTGTCCCCATAACAATACGATTTCGGCTAGAGCGTCGTCGGATTGAGAGATATTTATAATTACGAGTTGTTTATCATCCAACGACTATCTTTCAGAACCGTGGGTGCAGTTCTTTTAATCAAACGTTGCCATTCTTCTATCATAATTAACGTTGCCATTCTTCTATCATAATTAGAAACGGGTCAAAATTCTCATCGATTCCATTGGCGGTAAATATCGCACATTGCGTGTGTTTTAAAGTTTACAAATATGTCTCTTACACCTGTCTCTTCGATTGAGAGAGAGTTATAATCTGGAGACATAAAATTTCTTCATCCTCCAACTATCATCTGTCAGAACCCTTGGATGTCGTTCTTGTAATGAAGTGTGTCATTCTTATAATCATCCTTGTCCTCGAGTGCTGATTTAATTACAATTTGATTTTGAAAACCAGGTGAGAACACAGTTTCTAGCTGTTAAATGATATTTCCAATTTAAATTTGAATTCAAATTCACTGTATATTAAGTAATTTTTTTAAAAGCAAGAAAAGATAACAGATTTATATTAACAATTGTTTTAAAAGGTACAAAGATATACTCAAAGAATAGAATATTTGGAAGATCATCTCTTCAAGAATAGAGTAAAAAATAAACTCATAACTAAATTAAATCTACACACAAGAAGCAAGTCATTCTCTACATTCCCACTTCTTACCATATTTTATATAGGGTAGATTGGTTATGGCATGGTGCTTTTATATTTTGGATTATATTAATTTATTTATTTTTTTAAGAAAGATTCGGTTTTAGTTATTCAAACACAATGTTTCATCTTATTCCAAAACTAAAACACAATTTGTTTTTCCTTGTCATTCTTATGGCAATAACAATAAGATCTTATTCTTTGGAATAACAGCTTTCTTTACTTCTATGCATGAAATCAAATACTAAGTCCAATTACACTTTAACCTAAGGCTTATTTTTTATCTTTGAAAAAACAAAAACTTATCATAATTAAATTATCAATTTACATGGAGGAGAACCATCATCATCTTTATTTGTTTATATGTCCTTCACATTTAAGAAAATTAAACAATTATCTACTTATAACACTTTTTGGTTTTATTAGACAACAAAAAATTATAATAATAATAAGATTTAATTCTACATACAAAAAAATTTACTATAATTATTTTTATATTAAAAATGAATTAATTATTTAATTTATTGTTTTAACATATTAATTTTATTCATATAAAAAATATTACCGTGTATTTTTAATAAATATTAAGTATTTTATAAATTACAAATGAAAATATAAATATAACAAATAAAAATTTTAATATATAAGCCTAACATTGAAATTGAAATTTTAATATTTAAACATAACATTGATAATCTCTTTAAGTATGGAAAATATAAATAAAAATTTAAAATTTAAAAATTTATTACTTTGCATAAACGAATGTAAGTAAATGTTAAAAATAATGTAATTTTATAAATCTTTTAATAATTAAAAGGGATCATGAGATTTCAAGGAATCATAATATACCATGTTAATGGGTATGTTGGAAACTTTTCACTTCTTAAAATTGGCATATACCATGTCTTTTTGCCCTTATTTTCCTTGTTTAATAATTTCATCACTTCAAATGTGTTTTGTGGGTGCTTTATTTTTTATTTTTATTTTTTAATGATTGCTATCAATAATTAATAAATAAACATGAAATTATTTATATTTTATAAATAAATAAATAAACATAAAATTATTTATATTTTATAAATAAATAAATAAACATAAAAATTATTTAAATTTTATTTAAATCACTTAACCACTTTACATTAATGAGAAGTTTTGACTACTGACAACTCCCAAATAAAGCATAAATAGAACTACCAACACATCACACAAAATCAAGAGCCACCCACACATTACACAAAATCAAAATCAATATCGAAATAATCAATTTGGTTAAACATTAAAACAGAACACATAGAAAAGTATTGAATTAAACGAAATCTATTGATGTAGTGAGTACCCTTTTTTCAGAAACAAAAAGACTATAAATACTTAAAAGAAAAGCAGTTAAAATTACTTTTTTACCTCTTATTTTATGGAGAAAAACGTTGACCACCCTTCCTTTTGTTATAGAGGGTTATCAAATGTTTCTTCCAACTATCACTATTGTCATTCACAATATCCACTTTGTTCTTTGGAAACTAGACATGTATCTGAATTCTTCCTAGATGTCTAAATTACTTAAAAAATGATATTATGTTTCATATCATTACATATACATTTTCATTCAAAACATAAAAAATGATATAAGTGCCCATTAAATTTGACTACTTACTGTCACCATTCTCGAACTCTGAGAACTTGATCTTCCCTAGCCCTATTTGAATGATGATTGTTGATCGTCGCCAATCTTGGACTCTCACAACTTGATATTCCTCGCTCTATGCTACACCCTTCTTTTGACACGTCATATGGTACCTGATGTGAGCACCTAAGAAATTCATTGATGTAATCAGTACGTGTGCCGCTTTTATCCATGCATTTTCAACCACATATCCACAACTCAGAATAATGTTTCCCAGAAACTTCTTTGAACGAAGGGATTCTACTTCAGAAACTCACTGCAAAATTCAGTTTTCTTGTGATGTTATCAAGCCAGATGGTTCTTTAAACAGCTTAAGAAAAACACATTATGGTCTAGAGAAATCGTTCTGGAACCGCTATAAAGCATTCTAATCAAATTTTTAACATATATCACTAAATGACCAAACAATAGATAGATAGGTGTTAAAAGGAGATGAAAGGTTTGAACAAATTGGTAGAACATCAAACTGATAAATGTTAAAAGAAGATGAAAAGGGTAGACTAATGTCTAGCCTCACCAATTTCAAAATGGAACATTTTTGGTGTAATTATCTAATAAGTAGTATATGAGAGAAATATCTAATGTAGCATAACAACATAAAGGGAAACACTATTGGGCACATATCCAACATCCCAAATCATTTTAAAAAATCCATTATGCCACTGCCTCCTGCATGCTCAAAACACAGGGCACGATGGCGGTCTGCATGATTATGATAAGAAGTAAGCAAGGTGGCATGCACATGCGTGAGAGGTGGTTGACAGAAAAGAGCATTAGTATGAAGGACGAAGCTAACAAAGAGGATACAAAAAATAAGGTGGAGCAACATTTTCTAGAAGGTGAAGAGGCTCAGTGATCCCAAGTAGTGGTTAATAGCTATGTTCTTTGCCTGCACTTCATTATGCTCCTCAATGTCTTGTTTGTTGAATTGGGACTGCATGGGGGCAAGAGGTTGGGGAGAGAGAGAAACTCAAGTTATGGGAAGAGTTTGGATGTGAACAGTGGCAATATTCATCGCGACTGTAGAAGTTATGTAGGGATGTTACTGCACTTGGGAAATTTATTCTCATGCAAGGGGTCTATTTTGGTTTCACTAGGATTTTGCATTCTCCTCTAACTTATGGGGAGAATAGGGATTGGTAGGGAAGGCTGATGGCTAAATGAAACTTGTATGTTATTCTTCTTGGAAAACTTAAAGGGAAAGTGTAAGGTAGCAATAATTTCTATAGAGGTAATTCCATTCTATGTCCTGGAATGAGGCATGAAGGCTTGGGCTTTGTGGATGTCTGGGGCCATGAGGGCGAACACCTAGGCTTTAAAGAGCGTGATTAGGGGGTGGGTGTCTAGGAAAAGAGCCCTCTGAAGCTAGGGAATTGGTATGTTGGGAAAGCTAGCTAGGCCAGCTTTAGCTGACACTAGGGGCAAGGGATGCTTCATAAAATAAGGGAGGGATACTTGGTCGAGAAAGGGGCTCAGAAGATGTGAGGCTAGGGTTAGTAGAGGAAATAATTATAGAGAGGCAGTCAGGGGGACATCGGACGATTTCAACCAACAAGGGGCACTAGGAAGAAGGAGCGGCGCTCCTTTCGAGTCGGCTTCCGGGCGTTTGGGTCTGTGGGCAACCACACAATTTGTGGCCAAAATTGTAGCCATTATTGGCACAGGGAGGGGGACATATAGGCTTGTCTAGGGCATCTTGGGTGGGGATGTTTAACACTCAGGGGATTTGAATAATCTACATGGGGGGGAAGAAAGGATGGATGAACAAAATGAGTGGCTATTGAAAATTATGAAAATAATGGTTTGGAATTGTTGGTTTCTTATTCGTGAAGCACGTAACTTCCCTTAGAGGAAGAAAACACTGAAGCTAGTTCTAGTTCACTGTCCGCAGTAGGATATAAGGCTACGCGACAGTACAACAATGGCTAGTTCCGGGAAATGCAGGGGTAGAAACAAGAGACTGTGGGAGAGCGAGGTTGACGCTGAGCCGAGCAATGTTGGAAAATGCAGTGGGAGGAAACCAGTGGACAAACTAATCCAATAAACAATGGTTGTGTATGTGGGTAGCACCAAAGAGAAGATTCAACGACTCATCACTTAGTGGGAGGATGACATCAATAGATTTGTGAAAGTGGGGCCAATGGATGTGAAAGAGTGGAAAGCATTGGTTCGTCATCTCGCAGTAGAGAAACTAAATATAAATAGACTCTACACATGTACTGGCTCCATAGATGCCTCCTAGGGAAGGGGATGGAACAAATCTGGATGATTGTCATTAAGTAATTTCCAAACAACAATAACGAATTTCAAAAGATCCAAGCCTAGCTGCAGAAATAGGATGGTTGTCCCGATCAAATCTAGAGAACATTCTCAAGCATGTTCTTAGTGACCAAGCTTCCAAGATCAGTGAGAAGGACCCAACCTGAGGTAACTTGGCATCGACCGATCAGGATAACTAGGAGGATGAAGTCATAGTCTTTTTGCTTAAGTTTTTATGTGGATAGCATTTACTTTCCAGTTTGTAGTATTTTATATATATAGAAAGACAACTCATGGTTGTGTAGATGATTATCAAGTATATATAGATTGGATATATAAACTACTATTTTTTGCTACTAGATGGCATATAATGTGGTTATGTGGTCAACAAACCTGGTTTCCCAACTGGCAAGTTGATATCACCTAACTAGGCTATGTGGTTGTAACTTGCTTGCACATATTATAATGAAAAATAAGGATCTACCAATCTTAACAAAAAAAAGATTCTTGGAATTTGTATTTGAACGAAAAACATTATTATGAAAATTATTTCCATTTTCTCTATCTAAATCAAGTTAAATTAAATTAAAATAGTTTTATTATTTAAATTTTCTTAATTGAAATCAGATTAACTTAAATTAAAATATATTTTTTATTTAACATATATTAATAACAATAATTTTTAAATCGTTAAACTTATTTTAAAAGTTCAAATTGAAAAAATATTTTCATTCCTACAATTCTTATATTTGCCAGTATCTCTAAACAGAAATAAATTCCATATCTTCAAAATTTAATCTACCAAATTTTAACATGTTTAATAATTTAATCAAAATTAGTCAATCTTGTCAAAATTATGTTTAATTTTCCATTTAAAATTAAACTTAATTGATATTTTTGAATAAATATTTAAATTGAAGATAAATAATATGATGATTTTTAAGCCTACTTAGCTCATGACATAATTGGTATATTTATTGTAAATTATATGTAATTATTAATTTTATAATTTATTTTAATATATTGCTAATTTGATACTTTTTATGTTTAAAACTAAATTTTGAATAATTAGATAAAATGTTATTAATATTTTTAATGCTATATGTTAAATACATAATAAATATATATTTTGAATGCTTTGTGAATATAATTTTTTATTTTTTATTCTGAATATAAAACATATAATAATATAACTGTTTGTTATCGCGTTTGTTGATATAATATAGTTGTTTTCTATCGAGTTTCTTGATTTATATTTATATATATATAAAATTAAACTT